>PVJC01005712.1:0-57858 GCA_004026665.1 Murina feae
TCTCATCTCCCGAATTCCTTACTGCCCTGAATTCCAGCCTCACAGATGTCCATATCTAATTCTTCTTGTTTTCTTTTCTAACTCTTCTCTCCTTTATGTGGCAGACACTATAGGTTGTTTACTCAGTCTCTTCACTTCATAGGAAAAAAACAAACCCCATTTTATTCAGGTTGGCACTGTGCCCTGCTGAAGGTCACATTACCCAGCTTCCCCTGAGGGATCACAATGTGACTAAGTTCTGATCAATGAGCTGGAAGTGGTAGTTGTTGGACGAGCCTTCTAGAAAAGCTTCTAAAAAGGGATCAGGTAGCTGAAGGTGCCTTTTTGCCTCCCTGCTTCCTGTCTGGAATGATAATATGATGGTTCTAATTGGCATTTTGCACTAGAAAGTAACTTGGAAGATGGAAGCCAACATTAAGGATAGAAAGACAAAGCACGGAGGGTCCCCAGGGAGCAGCACCACACTCATCCTGGGCTGGGTACCTCTGCATTTCTTTTCTATGTGAGAGTTAACTTCTTTTCTATGTGAGAGTCAGGCCACTGTAATCATGTGTCCATTAGCAGAAGCCAAATGCAATCCAAACTTGAGGCTTGAGATCCGTAATGCTTTCTGATTTCTTTCATATTGATTTTTCAGGAGCACTTTTTCATGGTCGAGTGTCAAGTTTGATCAGAACTGGCAGCTGTTCATTCTTTAGTGTTTCGGTTTAAACAAGCTTTATAGGTTTGCACTGTGCTCTGAGTGGGAAGATGAGAGTCATATTCTCTCCTACCAAGGAAAGGTACAGCCACAGGCAGTGTGAGTAGTAGCAGCATTGAAAACAACCTTAGGTCAACATTCCCTCCCAGGAGAAAGAAGACGATTTTGATCCTTTTGCCTTCATATAGGAAAGCAGTTTCTGCTGAATGAATTTTGTTTTCATCACTCTTCTTCTAAGAGGCAAATCTTTACTTTTTATTTCTGGTGAACGCCTTTCATCAGGTTCAGAGTGGTGGGTGTGCATGAAGAATATCGAATTGAATGTCTTCCTCCATGTTTATAAACTCAGCGCACCTCTCTCAAGCCAGATTAAGATGGTATTTGCAGATGAGAAGATCCTGATCTTGCCTCTCCTACTTACCCAAAGCCTTCCTTCCCCTCACATGATGTACCAGGCTCACCTTCCCCTGCTCCCAGTCTCCCACAGAATTCATTACCTCTCTTAATATCCACACACTTGATCCTTTTAGAGGCACTTAACTGATTCCTGAGTCTCTTTATCTGCACTGCATGCTGCCAAAGGGCCGTGGGAAAAAGATTGGGTTTAGAGGTAATGATCAGTGGGGGTGATGGCTGAAGCAACCCAAGCGGATAAAATTAATGAGCATATTAATGGAGAAAAGAAGCACAATACTAAACTCTTGGATAATGGCAAGAGTAAAAAGAGCTTGACTTCCATTCTCAAAAGGTAAGTTATCAGATTTTGAAAGAAAGTAAAGCCAGGCTCCTATGTTCATGATCAGATCGTCTGACTTAGAGGTAGGAGCGTCTCTCAGCCTTATTCCTGAGCCCCCAGTAGAAGACACAGCCTGAAGCAGTCACCACACAGGATGCCCTTCAACAGGCTGAGAGATTGGTTTTCTCCAAAAATCACACTATTTAAAGTTGTTTACTTCCATGCTCTGATTGTTTCTGATTTCCAGGGAACTGCACGTTTTGAGAAAGTGAGTCAAGCCAGTGTGTCTTGTAGAGATGTTGTCCTGGATCTATGCTGAGCTAATAGCTTCTGGTTGAGGAGATGGAGAGCTGATTTGTCCTGTCCTGACCGCCCCACACTGTGCTTGGAATTCCTGCTTGTTCTGGGTCAGCCTCAGGCTGAACACTGACGCACAGAAGTTTCTCTTCAGAGAAGTGTTACACTGGCAAAGGAACTTAAAACACTGCCATGCCAGGACTGAAGGAAATACAAAGGTCTAATGTAACAAGGAAACACAGGGAGGAGGACATGAGAAGATGGTGCCCTTCGATATTTGAAGAGCTGCCACAAGAGAGATTGGCAGTAGTTTTGTGTGCCTCCAAAGAGCAAGATCAGAGCCAATGGTAGGAATTACAGATTTGAGCTCAAATGATTTAAACTGTCTAAGACTAGAATGGGAGTTGCGCGCAGGGAGAGGTGTGCCTGTTGTGTATAGCCATAGAGGATAATCAGAGGCAGGAAGTACACTACTGGAAAAAGGAAAGGGGTATTTATTCATCCAGTTAGAGGGTGGATAAAGGGACCTCAAATATTCCTGCTAGCTCCTCCATTCCAGAATTCCAAGCCAGCTAATTCTTTTGGGTGAAGAAAGAACTTGAAAAAGGTAAAGACACACACATAGAAGGAAGCATTTCCAAGCCAGGCTCCGATGACCATGATGCTTCCTGGTGTTCAGGGAAGAATGGGTTGAAAAGCGGGGATGAATGAATTAATGATGATCTCAAAGACTCCCTGACATTGCCGTTTTTAGCACTGTCAAACACGGTGCAGGCGGAACACACTCTATCTGCAGTCTTGATCATCAATAGTGACACATGACATTAAAGAGCTATTCTCAGAGCAACCTTGCTCTGCTTTCATTTTTTTTGTTTTCACCTCAAACTCTGACAAATTCCTTCCCTAAACTGTTAACATAATATGTTAATCAGAAGTGACTAAAATGATGACTCTCAAAGCAGGATTTCTTTTGAGAAAGTGAGTCAAATGTCCCATAGATAGGTAAGCGATTTTATGTATACACACACACAGTATTTATTTTAAAATGCTAAATATAAGTAATTTTAAGTTATTTTAAATAGTACATACAATTTGCCTTATAAAATAAATTCTAAAATGGGCATATTCAGACCTATTTCCTGCTCATGACAGAATGGCATGCCACTCAAAATGTTAGGAACGTTCCTTCAAATATTCCTTAGGCTTTTCACTATCTACAATGAGGTATTTTAAAATCAAGCTTCCCCAAATTTGTATTTTAGGCCTGCAAGCGTTCAAGGGTATGGTATGATAAAAAAGATCTATTTAGTCTTTGACTCCCACTAGGACCATTAATACTTGGTTCCTTTTCCTGTTTATGGTCATTAGTCTCCTATGTGCTCATTTCTTCATCATTTAGTTTAAATTCCATAGTCATTCTTTATAATCACTAGTTTACATATACCCTCGACTCCTTAACCCATTTTTTCTTTGTCACACTCACTTTGCAAACTTCCAACCCTGGTCAAATCTACCTGTCTTCCTACTCTGGGCCAAAACCTGGCAGCAGAATTGACTGGAGAAAAATAATTTAAATCTATGATCACGGATCTCAAGTGGAGCCCTTAATGCTACTTGGCATCGCAACACACTTCTCTGGTCCATCTGCTCTCTCACCTCTCCCTGGCCACTGTCTTATATCTTCTTCTTACTCCTCAAATCCCTAAGCAACTTCTCCCCATCCTCACTCTTAGCTGATCATCTTGCTTCCTACTTCACTGAGGATGAAAACAATCAGGAAGGGATTCCTATAGATTCTACCCATCCATATACAGGGTGTCCCCCAGCAATGTATATACACTTTAACAGCTGATAGCTGTTTTAAAAGTGAAATGTACTTTAATAAACGCTGCCTTCATAATTATTCTGCCTTCCTGCCTGCTGTTGTGAATGAACTATCTGAGGCTGATCCTTTACCTGTTTAAGGGTCATTGCTTTAGAAACAGATCTTGTAACATAGAAACCCACACATGTAATCTATATGTTCATGTTGGCCAAAATCACCCCAAACAATTTGATTAATAAATAAATAAAATAAAAAGACATCCTCTCTCACTCTGATCAATTTCCTCTTCTCTATTGGATTATTCCCATTAGCAAAGAAGCAAGCTGATAAGTTTCTCATCTTAAAAACTGTTCTCTTGACTCTACTTCTGTCTCCAGCTACCATTCCATTTCTCTGTCCTCCTTTATAACAATACTCCTTGAACAAGTTGTTTGTAGTGCTGTCTCTAAATACTTTCCTTTCATTCTCTTCTAGTCCACTCCAAAGAGGCTTTTATCTCCACTGCTCCACTGAAACTGCTCCGGTCAAGGTCACCAATAAACTTTATTCATCATTCTTTCCTACTGGAAATGCCTTATAAAGTTGGCACCCAGGACACATTATTCTGTTGGTTTCCTCCTGTCTCACTGGTTACTCCCTCTTAGTCTCAGGCACTGGTTCCTCCTCCTCTGTCTGACTTCTTCCTGTTGGAGAGCATAAGGGCTGAGTCCTTAGAACTCTCTCTCCCATTCAATCCTTTATCTCATCCAGTCTCATGATTCTTAAAGACTACATGCCAATATGTTGATGGCTCCTAAATTCCTACACCAAACCCCTCTCCTGAACTCTGCTCTCATATTCAACACTATTATTTCTATATTGATTAGACAACTCAGGTTTAACATGTCCAAAAGAGAGGTCCTGATCTTCCTCTAAAAATCTTCTGTACCCACAATCTTCCTCAACTCAGCTGATAAAAACCCTATCCTTCCATCTGCCAGAATCATCTTTGACTTGACTCTCTTCTTTTCTTTCATGCACAATCTGGAAGTCCTGAGAGCCCTACTTCATAATAGACCCAGAATCTGATACCTTCTTAAATCTTCATTATTACCATGCTGGCCTCAGACAATATCAACTATTTTTCTTTTTAGTTTTTTAAATTAAATCTTTATTGTTGAAAGTATTGCTCCCCCCATTAACCCCTTCTAGCCCACCTCTTTTTAATTGTGGTAAAAAACATAAAACATAAAATTGGCCATTACTGACATTTAGTACATTCGCAATGTTGGGCAACTATTTCTAAAATATTTTCAGGACTCTAAAAGGAAACCCCAATCCCATTAAAGCAGTCGTTACCCATTCCATGCCCCATCAATCCCCCTCTAGTCTGGCAACCTCTAGTCTTCTCTGTCTCAGTCAGCTCTTGATGGTTCATTATGAGCCTCCCAACTGGTCTCCTCACTTCTTTATTTGCTTCCATCCCTCACCATAGTGTTCAAAGAATCAGTTAGATCACATCACAGATGACCTCAAGACCTCCACCAACTTCTCATCTCACCAGAGTAAAAGCCAGTCTTCACAGTGGCCTCCAAAGCCCTGACTCACTCTCTAAACTCTCCACTCTTCCCCAGCTATTCTAGTCTCCTTGTGATCCCTTGAACATCCCAAACACACTCCTTCCTCAGGGCCTGCACCAGATGTTCCCTCTTCCTGGAACACCCTTCCCAGACCTGCAGGATTCCTAACTTCATTGCCTTAGGTCTTTGTTCAAATGTTGCTTTCTTAGTAATGTTCTATTTACAACAGCAACTCCACCCTACCCTGACACCCCTTACCCTGCTTTTCACAGATTACTTTTATAAGTAAGTGTATATTTAAATATATAAGTATAGATAATTATATAAGTAATTATTTTGTTTATTGTCTGCATGCCCCACTCCCCTCCCAGAATGAAAGCTCCCTACACCAGACATCTTCATTTATTTTGTTCATCCTGTTCCCCAATGCCTGACAGTCAGTAGTATCTACTGAATGAATGTGTGACAGAACAGCAGAAGGGCAGGAGTGGGTCACTGATGCCCTTATTCAATCAATTCCCTCTCACCGATGGTATTTGAGGATGGAAGGGGTGGCCATGCCACTGACCATATAGAATCACTGGTCAAGGAAAGCATTGTTCGGAGGTCTCACACTAGGGATTATTGGGGGAGGGAGCTGGTAGGGGCCGCTATGACCTCCCTCTATTACTTTAACACAACCAAATACCACCTTCCTCCCTATGAATATGCTTCCCAGGTCTCCTCTGTACCTGTTGTTGTCCACATAGCGGATGAGCATGGGGTAGAAGGCGTAGAGATCTCTGCAGAGGACTGCGAACTCATCCAGGATGAGGAGCTCCGCCTCCTGAGTGTCCCCTTTGCTGTCAGCTTTCAGCTGCTCTTCCTCCTGCACAGTCTTGACAGCCTTTTTCTTCAGCTTCTCCAGAGTTGGGATGAAGTGGCTTCTGAGCAGGTCGGGCCTGGCTTTGCTGATGATTGGCTGGGCATACACTGCATTTGCAAACAAAGGGACTCCCCCTCAATTCACATAGTATGACAATGGATGAAAGGAAAGAAGTGACGCTGAGAGTTTGAGGTTCTGAAAATACATCAACTCAGGGTGGCACCTGTTCACACCTCCTGGTTCTTCCTAACAGCTATCTTAAATCATTCTATAGTATGTTTATAATGGTTTTGGTTCACTGCTAGATTATAAACTCCTTGAAGGAAGGCTTTTGTTCACAATAACCAGTACTGTTCCAAGCTCTGAACACTATGCTTTCTGGTTATTTTATAGAAAAATCTGTTGCTAAAAATATGTTAACCCAACCACAGTTCTCAGCACCCAAAACCTGAGAACTATCAACCCAATGCCTGGAGGCTCACCGGGGCCTTGAGGAAGGCAGACAAACTATTATCAGCAATAATGAGCTGCGAGGGAGAGATGGCCACCAGAAGTCAGAGAGCAGAAACAAGCCTCAGTGGGACTTGGGACTATCATCCTGACCTTCTTAACGAGAAAGATAAAAACTTTATGTCTCACCCTATTTCTTAAATGGAATATCCTATTGGTTCAATTCATAATAAAGAGAAGAACCTGAGTGATTATATTAAAAAAGTGGAATGAAATGAATGAGTCATGAACTGTTGACAATGTTAATGTATATTTCAAAGTTTCTTTAGCTTAGGGCATTTTAACGGAAAACAGCCTACTTTTCAGCATTTAAAAAAATCTTATTTTGTCTTATTTTTTAATTTCACAAAGAAGACTGTTTTAGAAAGAGTAAGTGATCATAGCTCTCTGCTGAGATGCATTAAACAGGAAGTCGAAACTCAGAGCTGTGATGGCTTGGATTTCACCCCACACCTCACCCCTCACCTCTCACTGAGGTGCTCCTCTGTCTTGGAGCTATAATTAGAATGGCTATTCCAGATGTGGGTGATTTGGGAGTTACTACTTAAAATTGATTTTGTTCAGGTACTAGGAATTAAGTGGCCTGATGGTAGAATTATTCATCTGTGGAATAAAAGGCCAAGTTTCATTCCCATCAGTGCCTCTCTTGCTATGACATCTTTTCTCTGCTCCTCTAGGGGGCTAAGGGAGCTGTTCCCTTATCTCCTTCCTTCCCTTAATCCAGATTTACAAATGAGAACTCATCAACAAATGCCTTAGGGTTAACAAAATTCTTGGGCTAACAGGTAAGAAAGGAATGCCAACTTTATTTATTTATGTCCATAGAAGCCTATCTCTATTATCTAGTAGCCATTAGCACCCAAATATTTATAATTTTGGTCTCAGTTGACTTCTGAGAAAAGAAGGAGGTAGGAAGTTTTCTTCCTTGGTCATGCAGAGGAATGCCTACTAATTTATCTGGGAAGGGAAATACACAGAGTTAGGCTGATACTCTTGGGACTCAGCCACTGTGTGTCATGGTCCAGGAGACTACATGGGTGAAGCTGTTTTGCTAGACTCCTCTATCTAAACTATGGGTCCATTCAAAGCAAGGACTTTTCTATCTCTTCAGACTCTACTTTGACACAGAGGACACTAAATACTCATGGTTCCCTGACTGTGGAAAATATGATTATTCGTTTTCTAAGTCCTTTCTTTCAGGTTGCTCTAGGAACAGATAATCAGCTAACACCACTTAGCAAGAGCCTACTGCATGATAGGAGTTCCAGAGGAATACACACCACCTTCACCCCAAAAAAGTCACCCCAAAACAAAGTGAGACAATTGTGAACCTACATTAGAGAGTGTCCAAGAAAGTATAAAGTAAGATACAACTGCCAGAAACTTACAGCACAGCCCAGATGGCAGTGAATTTTATAGATGTGGATAACACAAAGGATCACTTATCAAGAAAGTAGGGACAATTACTACCAGAAGAGCAAAGAGGATTCTTAAGTACCAAAAGCAAATAAAGCCAGGATAATGTGCTTCAGGTGGAGTTTATCAAGAAGGTCTCAGAGGCCTAGGCTACCTGGGGAGCAGGGTAGGAGCATTTGCTCCAAGAAACTCTACAGAGGAATAAGTCAATTCTTTTTACTGTTAAGTAGCAGAGGTGGGTAGGGAGAACCATTTAATGATAGTCTAAGAGGTGAAAAGAGACTCTGGGCATCTTGGTCCCTGAGCTGGGCTGGGGAGAAAGGCATCTGTGGTACCTGCGATGCGCTTCATCCAGGAGGCCTCATCGATGCCCAGGTTGTTGTTGATGATTTTCAGGATGTTGCCCAGGATGACGCTGAGGTGTTCTGAGGTGACTTTGGTGCACCAGGGCCCTGTGCTGGGGGGCAGGTGTTCAGGCCCCTGCTCCCACCAGTAGGACAGGTAGTTGCAGAGCATGGGCAGGATCACCTCGATGACATGGGGCATCTCCGTGTACCGGGCTCCGGACTCGGCTAGGTGGTGGATTTCCTTCATGAGGCGTTCCAGCGGGGGGATGTCAGGACACATCTCTTCCACCGTGTCTGGCATCCCCAGAACTGGCCGAGAACATACAGGAAGAACAAAGGCACAATAATTCAAAAGCACAATGGTGCAACCTTCTCTCCTCTGTCCCACCCTCCCTTTGGTCAGTAGGTGTGAGTTTTCACCCCAGAGCCTTGGGCGAGGAAGCCCTGGATGTGGAGCTTCTGTCAGCTGAAGACTGCAGCTTCCTCGCCCTAGCCAGTTTGGCTCAGTGGATAGAGCGTCAGCCTGCGGACTCAAAGGTCCCAGGTTTGATTCTGGTCAAGGGCATGTGCCTTGGTTGCGGGCACATCCCCAGTGGGGGGTGTGCAGGAGGCAGCTGATCAATGTTTCTCTCTCATTGATGCTATCCCTTCCTCTCTGTAAAAAAATCAATAAAATGTATTGGGTTATCCTCCCACATGTCACACTCGGCTTGGAACACTTAAACATAAGGTTAAAGGAGCACGACAGGGACCTGGCTGAGGGCATTTCCCAAGACCTCTCTGTGACCAAGCCGGTCTCTGGGCTTCTTCCTCCTGTCCTGAATGCGAACACTGCAGGGAAGGTGGGTCTAGTTAGAGAAAAGCCACTAATGGGTGTTTGGTTACCAACTTGTGGTTCAATCACCGGAATGGCATCTGCACTGCTTAGAAAAGGAAAGGAAACCTCATCACATGTTGCCTCGGCTGTACCAGAGACAACAACACGTTCCATCCAGTTGGAAATGTTGGGAAAGAAAGATTGCCCATGAGTTGAGTTCTGCATTTACAATAGACCTGAGGTGACCTGTCAGTCACTTAAAGCTTTTTGTTCCTGCAGGCATATGTGCAAGGAATCATGAATAGCCCTGCCCTTTCCTCACACTGAAGACTGCAGTCACTTCGCTGAACAAGGGATGAGGTGGCAACAGAGTTCCACATTAAAGGTGATCAGATACAAGAGGAGCCAACAGAAGAAGCCAGGGGCTAGCTGTCCTGTTCTCTGTAAGGAAAAGGACAGTTCCCCCCAAAGCTGGGAAGAGAGACTGGAAGCATCCTGAGGCTCCTGGCGAGAAGATAAAAAGGGTGTTGAGTGAGGGATAGCTGGTTAAGAAGGAAGCACAAGCCCAAAGCCCTACAGGTGCATCCCTTTATCTTACTGCTCCCCACAGAGTCTACCTGAGCTTGGGGGTGGGTACATGCCACCCAAAGGCCAAACTTCTCACACTGGGCCAAAGCATCAGACATCAGGCTAGGGAGTCTGAGAAGCCACAGGAAAATGTGGAGCATTTTCCCAGAGCATCAGTTCCACTAGGAGATTTGAGGAGATGATTTTTGATACTAGAAGTAAAGTTCTCACGATTTTCTCAGGACAAAGCAGAAGACTTCAAATAGAAGTCTGTGTTCAGTGAAGCGGGTTATGCCTGCAGGCCCTCTGCTATTGGGGTTGCTGCTGGTTGGGAGTCTGCTTCAGACCTTGGGGCCACAGAAGCTGAAGGGTTAATGAATAAGGGGCCATGACAAATTCTTTGGCTTTTAGAAATACTGGCTGGTTGAAAGGAACTGTTTTGATTTCCCTCCTGATCATACTGCCTAGAGCAGCCATACAAAAGAATAACCCTGGCTACCGTGGAGTGAATGAATCTGTGGCTGAGACAGTGGTTCTGCTGGATAGCATGTGGCAACATAGTGGACACCGGGGGACCTCCCTGCTGTGGATCAGTCCCATGAAGTCCCAACATGCTTTCCCTAGGATGACCTTCTGTTGTTATCACTACGGCCTTCGGTAAGAAGCAAAGGATCTCTCTGCCTTGGAAGTTAGGAGTGGACCAATATTCTTTAAAACCCAGACCATTCAAAAGGATTCACAGCGTGAAAGCCGAAGTCTCCTGGGCTCCTGGGATCCACAGTGGAAGGGAAATCCTTGGGCCAGCATGGTCTCCTGCCCACCCAGGCTTTTTCAAAGAACAAGTCTAGCCTCTATCTTTTAGCAGAACAACAACAATCAGGGGTGACCTCAACATGGGGGCCTGGAGAGACTCTCACAAACAAAATAATTTTACACAAACAGTGTCAGAATAAAGAGGTAAAAGACAGGAGTCAAACTGTCTACCTCCAGCTCTGCACACAGTGCAATGCCAACCACCATAGTGCAACTGAAGCTTACAGTTGTTTGCTGTAAAATCATAAATAAGAAGGCTTGTGTGTGTGTGTGTGTGTGTGTGTGTGTGTTTAAATGGCATGTAGATAATACCTCAACAGGAATACTTGTTTTTTTCCTTAAGGAAAACGCAGAGTTGCTTGAGGTTTCTGCACTACAGTCGTTATAATGACCTTTAAAAGTTATTTATATGTAATTGGCTCTTGAATAGAAAAAACATTTGAGATTCAGATAGTGTTTTGTACTTCAAATGCCATATAAAACCACAGAATGAATGCTGCTGAGTTATCTACCTGAAAAACAGCCTTAGCTGGGTCTTGTCAGTATCAGACATAAGACTGTTAAGGAGGAGCATTTGAACCACTGCCCTTTCATCTTCTAGATCAACAACTTTTCATCTTTCTTATCACATGGCACACATAAACTGATTACTAAAATTCTGCAGCACACCAAAAATATATATTCTTTGCTGGTCTGACAAAACATAGGTTTAATTTTGATTCATTCACACCAGATGTCTATTGTTGTGTTGGCTGTTGTTATTTTTATTTTATTTTATTTTTTTTTACAATCTAAGGGAAAAGAAGTCAGTGCCCCTGACTAAACAGTCAGGTATTGCATGTTTTAAAAATTCTTGCAAAACACCGGTTGAAAATCGCTGTCCTACATCAATGGTTCTCAAAGTGAAGTCCTCTCACCAGCAGCAGCAAAGTAGTGATAGGACCTTCTGAGTCCAGACCCGCTGGATTAGAAACTCTATGGGCTGGACTCAGCAAACTTCATTCTAACCAGCCTTCCGAGGGATTCTGATGTTTGCTAGAGTTTGAGAACCACTGAGTTAGATTCTAAAGTTGTATATTCTTCACTGAGCAGCTCTTCCCTCAAGAAGAGGGCAGCAGAGAGCTTCACCTCTTTGGAGTGGAGGCAGAGCTTCCATGGAATCTGGACCTCCTTCTTCCGGTGGATTATCCCAATTAGAGTGTACAAAGCAAACTGGCTGGTGATTAGGATGTTTTGGCCAATCTAATGTTCTGATTATGCCACACATAACCAAAGATTTTATCTAGTTTTGAATAACTGGCACATAATAGTGTTAAACCTTTTCTAGGCATCTCTTTATAATTTTTGGATGAGTCAGAAAATGCACCAGGATCTTACAGGGTAGGAGAGTTACTAATATGAGTAACTGCTGGCAGAATACTAACTGTCAATTAATAGAGATGTCCAATTGACTGAAGGCTTGATAAATCAGTTCATATTGTATTTCTAAACTGAAGACTTACCTCATTTGTCACCCTATACATTTCTGCCTTTTCTTGATCTCTTCAGTCATCCACTTTATATAATGAATGAAGTCTGCTTCCATAGAGTTTGTTAGGTCATCACTCATTCTCTGACTCCAGGATAACACATATTCATGCACAGTCTACTTTTCAAGAGCTATACACGTGGTCAGCATTTACTCTTTGATTAACTGAGTGCTGAAAAACATGGGCTCAGGGGATTTGGGTACTGAGTCCTACAGTATGTCACTGATGGATGAAGAACTGTGTCATCTCTAATCACAACCTTGTCTCTTTTCTTCCTGTGAGTAACCAATGATGGGTACTTATTTTTTATTTATGAACGTGTCTTATCAAATCAATGTAGTAGTATATAAAATAAGAAGCAACATTTTTCAAATAGCTCTTGAGAAGGAGAACAAAGGGAAAGAGCTGTTCCCCTTCCTCCCAAAGCCAATCTAGGTTTCCTCCATCTATTTGTCAAGCTCTCACTTTGTCTGCTGCTGTGCCTCTATGTGCTCAAGAGCAGAGAAGGTCTCCCTCTTTCCCAACATATTGGTGATGCTGAGACAAAGGTGCACTATTTCTTGAGTCAAAGTTGGAGCAGAATGAATGTATAAATGTCCAGCACGGTTGTGCTGGGCCCATGTCTCTTTGGAACTAGGGAGCAATGCTTGGTCTGGCATTTGCCTACAGATGTCACAGCCCTTCTCAAAGTTACTAAAGCCACTCAGTTGCTCAGCTCCCACTCAGCTGCAAGATGTGACTCATTTAGAATCATGAGAGGATGGAAAAACCCAAGGTTGAAACATATTTTTGCTAGTCCAAGAAACAAGAGAAAGGGTGAGATGAGACTGAAGGGAATTAACTTGGAAATCTCATCAGAGACTTTGGAAAGTGGAGGCATCTCAGCAGTGTTTCTTTCTTCACCAGCCCTGAGAACACCAGTCTCCATTGTATTCTTGCTCAGGAAAAGAGTTTTATAAAGTGACCTTATCTAAACCGTCCTGGTGATCATTTCTGAGAGCAAGGTGTTTCTTTTATCTGGAGTAGAAAAAGCAAATGGGGAGAAACCCACCTTGGCTGAGCACTCTGCATTGTTGGATGGGGAGGCTGGTGATAAAGAGTGGAGCATGAACCTTACTCTCTTAGCACTCCCTCCCTTAAGATCTCATAGCATCTTGAGAAGAGGGCCTGAACCAAATAGAATCGCTATGCTGTCCATCACCTGTTAGTCTGGTATAGCAATATTTTAAGGAAATACTGGTACTGAATAGGATGGTTCTGGTTTGAAATGGTTTATTATGTTTTTTTAAAAATTACTATTATTTTTAAATTATGTTTTTATTGATTTTAGAGTGAGAGGAAGGGAGAGGAAGATAGAAACATTGATCAGCCGCCTCCTGCACACCCCTATGAGGGATCGAACCTACAACCAGGGTATGTGCCTTGACAGGAAAAAGAACAGGCAGCCCTTTGATGCACAGGATAACTCTGGCCAGGCATGGTTTTTCTTGATATGGATTAGGCCCATGGTGTGGTAATTTTTGCTTCATGTTACTTTTTGTTTCATGTTACACTGAATCACTATAGTTCTTTCTAGTTCATTCAAGGTTTCTGTGTGAAGCTCTTCTAGTCCACTCCTTCAGTGGATCACAATTCATTCAAATGTGAGGACTCTCTCTTCCACCCTCCAGGAGCAGGTTTACAATCTGCCGTGCATTCCAGCTCTAAGTTCTTCTAGGATAGGGGGTGGAAGACCTTTTCTGTAAGGGGCCAGAGCATAAATATTTCAGGCATTGCAGGCCAGACAGTCTCTGCTGCCATGACTCAGCTCCGCCACCGGAGTGGAAGGGAAGCAGAATGTGCCACTGCAAATACTCCTCTTTGGCACAGCCATTATTTTGAGCTGATTATTTTTAGGACACAACACACAGAATCTCTGAAGAAGGATTTTAAGTTACCCTTTTGTCAAAGAACTCTACATTTGTAAAAGGGATTTACATTAGAAAGGCAGTCTACCAGGAAGAGGGGAGGAGAGCTCTTAGCAAGCAGGACTATTTCATCTGAGAGACGTGTGAATGGCCTGGCAACCTTTGTTTACAAACAGTTCCTCTTCTCCCCTTCCTACTGCCTCCTTCCCTCTCACAGCCCATGCCTTCGCCCCTTTCCTTAGCCAGGAGGTGTTTAAGGCTCAATCCTCCGGCTACCTTGCCAATCTTACATCTTTGTGGGGGCACACATACATATGTCTGTGATTAAAATGGTTTTATTTTTCTCCTGTTAATCTGTCTTTCCTATAGGGTTTCAGGCAAGAATAATGCAGAGTAGAGGGAAAATTATTTTTCCTTCCCAACAGAGTGCTAAAGCAGCCACAGCAACATCTAAACAAGTGGGTGTGACCTGCTCCAAGAAAAGGTTATTTACAAAAACAGGCAGTGGGCTCATCATCATAGTTTGCCTACTGCTGTCTTAGAACTTAGAACAATGCTCTGTTCTTGAGTCATTTCACTTCCCTCTGGTATTTTCCTATGTTTTGTTCTCCATGCAGATGGAGAACGTGTGGTCATTGTCCTTGGAAATAGTCTCTCCTTGGACATGAAGACCATAATAGGTTATTAGTGCAGACCTGCCCTTCAGCTGACCCTGGAGAGAAACTGAACATCACATCCCCAGGGGGCAGGAGGAGAAGACCCAGGGCAGACAAGAGAACCTGAGGTTTCCTCATTTTACGGAAGAAGAAACCAAGGTCTAACAGTAACAAAGGACTTGCCCACGCTCATTTCCCCAGCAAGATGGAGACATGCAACACATCCAGCCGTGACCTCAGGCCCCTCAGAGCATGTCAAGTAGCAGTGCTGCAGGCCACCGCTCCCTGCCTGCATGGCCTTCCTTCCGGGGCTCTCCTCCCAGCACATAGGCTGATGACCTGTGGGAAGATACTTACTAGATCTCTCCCTGTGGGTTTTGGTGTTGAAGACGGAGAGCGGATTGTAGCGGTTAAGGGTGGGCTCCAGGAATGCCACTGGGATGGCAGCTGCCAGGGAAGCCAGACATTCTCCAAGGGCAGGACGTTGTCTGGAAACAAACAAGTCCATTCAGAAGTGCTGCCACTCACATGCTGGCCCCATGTGTTGGTGGGCCAGGTCCCCTCCCCAGGACGTCTCGGGCCGCTTCTCATAGATGACTCCACTGGCCATTCCTAGGCCCTGGGCTCAGCAGGGCTGCATGCACTTCTTCCTCCCGCATCTTTTGCTGGACACTAACCAATGCTCTGCGGTGGTCTCACTACTTGGAGCCTAGTTATTAATTGGCTAAGGTGATATAATATGCTATGTAGTTTTGTACTTATCTTCCAGCATGTCAGAGAGCAAGTTTTGCTGGCATCCACACTGAATCGGACCCTCCTTGTCCTCAAAGTGCTTTGAAATCTTCTGTGTAATTTCTCTGTGTCTATTCTCTGCTATGGATGGAGCCTGTGTTCACCAGTGGGAACAGTAGATAACGAGCCAAAAGTACTAATTAGACACAAAATAAGATACCTAACTTCTAATAGAAATAATGGGTCCTAGAGCATCTTGCTTGATTGAGAGGAAAGGCCTCTAACACCTATTATTTCTATCTCTTCCTTTCACAAATGTTTGAGTGCCCAGCATGCAATGCATTAAGTTCTGGGTTAGAAATCTTCCTCTGAAACAAGCAACCAAACAAAAAATAAAGGGCTTGGGATTTTCCAGTTCAGATTTTTGGTTCTCCAACTGAGAGGATTTATGCTTGCTTGTGGGATGACCAAGTCTGTAAGTGACAGGAACCAGCCACTGGCTGGTCTGTGTGGAACTGGTACTGAAATAGTGCTTCCCCCTTGTAGACCTGGACTTAGCCTCGAGCTGTACTGTCTAACCCAGTGGGTCCTTTTTGCTGGTGAGACAGCATAGTGACAGTGCTGGCTCGAGGGCTCGTGTGGGGCTGTTATCTGTTGCTTTCTGATGAATGAGAGAGCAGAGCCCACAAATATCTGTTTTTCACCCACAGATATCTCCTCTTCGCCACCCATTGGCATTCAATGATGGACGGACCATACACTGGTCCTGTGAGTTACACACGTAACGTCAGCTCCCACATAAGGGGAAAAATTCTTCAAACAAACCAATACTGTGAGTCCTTTGTTAGACCATGGAGCCAAGATAATCAGTGGGAAATGTAACCATTGGTCTCTAATTAAGAACTGGAAGGGCTTAGAGAACTCACGCCCATCTCGTTCGCTTTGCTGTGTGACTGATCGACTCAAATTGTGCACGGATGCTGTGAGCGGGAAGCTCACTAGCTAACCCCCTGACATGGATGGTGTTAGGCTGTATCTCTCGGGAACCACCATGAAGAAAACCGCCAGCAAGAGCGGGCGCGCTTGTAGCCAAGAGCAGACACTTTACCCACTACCGCACTTCCGTGGAAACAGAAAGGCATTCAGCCCTCGGGTTCCCTGCAGCTCCCACCAGAACCTGCACCCAAGGCTGTGGAAACCGCTCTCCAGTGTGACAACAGCCAACACATGCGGCAGCACCCAGAAGCCTGAATGTCAAAACTGTCGGGTGTCTGGGCGCGGACAAGCATTTACTCTGTGGTGGGGGTGACTAGGGGAGCCAGTGCTTCCTGAGGAGTAAGCCAGACAGTTTTAGCCTTTGTCTTTCCTCCTTTGCTAAGCTCAGGGTGGAGGGAAAGCGTGAGAAGAGAGGATTCCTTTTAACTTCAGGCCTGAGTGACCAACACCAGAACCTGCACCCAGTGACCGCTGAGGTGAGGGCTTGTCTATCTCAAATACGAGAATCTACAACAGACAGCTTATTTTTCAGTCGACACTCTCTCTGTTTAACCAATCACCGTGGCCAATGAAGAGAGATACTGTGTTCCTTCTCCTTCAGCCTTGCCTTTTGAGGAAGAGGAGGACATAAAGAGCTAAATTGCGATGGAAAAGAAATGCCATGGGGAGGGCATTGAAGGGAAACAATCCTGGGTGAAAGTCAGGGATGACAGAGAAGAGCAGACCTGAGAGCGAATTTTAGCTGCCCAGGGAGGTGGACCAGGGAAACAGCAGGCCCTGGGTTGTCTTGGTGCTAAATTGACCTATTATTCCCCTCTTTCTTATTCTCTCACCAAAATTAAAGTCATGAACTCATGACAGGGAATTTCTAGAATGTCAGTCTCATTCGAAGGCAGTCCTTGGGACGGAAGACAGTTTCCCAGTGCTGCACCGACTCGAGGGGTGCGCATGTCCCATCCTCCCGATATTAATTACTGAGAAACCGGAGTCTCCCCCAGTTCACTCCAGCACGCTTTCTAGCCTGGAGCTCACAATGATGCTAATTAGCCACTGGGTCAAAAGGGATATAAACAACAGTTCCCCTGGCCTGTTAAAAGTTCTATGAAAGTAAAGCTCAGAAGTCTGCCAATTAATGATCCTGGCTGTGAGATACCAGAGTGAATAACTGTGACATCCAGAGAGACTGAGCTGATGAAGGCCTGCTGTTACAACGCTTCTCTGGTCATTAGCGCCCCCCAGAGGGCAGTGTGGCTGTGGACCAATCAAGCAAGGGCTACACAAACAGCTCCATAGCAACCAAATGATCTATCTTCTTAGAGTTTCTCACTGGATGTGGAAACTCTTTTGCCTTCCTCCCTCAGTTCATCCTGTCTGGCAGAGTATTTTTCATATATAGTACTTGGTCATGGTGACAGATTGAGGAGGGTTCAGTTTGCATTTCAGTTTTTATTACTTCCCAGTCATTCTCTCAATTTTATTCCATGGATTAGGCCCTTGTTGCCAGGGACACAGGAAGAGACAAAGTCATCACAGCAATAATAATCACGCCTTGCACATATCTGGGGATTTGCAGCTGTGAAAGTTCTTCCGTGTATGCTGCAGAGGATGCTAAGGAGAGAAAACAACACATCACAGAGGACAGAAAGCAGGGGCAGGGATGGTACTAAGAAGCAATCTCAGAGAGTTAGGGAAAGCTTGAAACGTTTGAGCAGCCTTGGTCAAAAGCAGCCAGGGAAAGAAGGAAGAAGTAAATCTCTAAAGTATGTCTCACTTTCACAATACAGAAAGAAAACAAACAAAGGTGGTTAATAGCAATAGCATCCCGAGTGCAGGATTTTCAATCATTAACCAGCAGGCAGACAATTGGAGCAGCCTTAAGCGAGGTGCTTCTCCCAGCTGACTCCCACCACCATGGAGTGTACAGGCACAATATTCACAACGTTGCAGGGAGCAAATACATAATAAAACGGCAATGAATATATGAATAAAGCATGAAAAGTCATATGAATCTTTTTCTGGTCTGACATTTCAGAGCTGACCTTTATTTGACCTTTGTTTCCAAGAGAATAATGCACAAGCCTTACAAAAAATGTACAAAGAAACACATACACATATAGATGCATGTATATACATACATAAAAAATGAAAGGATAAGAAATTGAGAAAATATTCACAAATGTTTAATGGAAGGAATGAATTAGAGACATCCTCCCTAAGTAAAATTCTTGACCAATTCCCATTAAAAGGAAAATTTTAACTTAATTCTCTTGTTGACTTGGTATAATGTGGTTGAAACTTTTGTTTGCCCAGTTCTAAATGACAAACATATCCATATTTTATGTAAAGCAGTAAGGAAAGCTATGCAACTATAAGGAATTAAAATCATAATAAAAATAAAGTAGTCATTAGTTTCTCAAACTCTTACACCTCAGAAGCTGTGTGGAAGCTGTGGTTATGAAGATACAGACATTTCTTGAACATGTTTTGGTTACTAGCCCATAATTTCAAGTCATAGTACTTGAGTTTTTTACTGTTGTTGTTTGTTTTTTTTTAATCGATTTCAGAGAGGAAAGGAGAGAGAGAAATGCCAATGATAAGAGAGAATCACTGATCGGCTGCCTCCTGCACAGCCCACACTGGGGATTAACCCCCAACCCAGGCATGTGCCCCTGACCAGAATCAAACCTGGGACCCTTCAGTCCACAGAACATCACTCTATCCAGTGAGCCAAACTGGCTAGGGCTAGTTACTGGGTTTTTGAAAGAACCAGAGTCTTTTTTTAGAAATTACAGTAAGAATTTATGTAAGTTTTGATATGAAACAAGGATTTATTATTGACTTGATAAAGGTACCATAAACCGAGGAGGCACACAGGACATAGAGACCAAGACATGTTTAGATGAAATAATTTCAAGCACAAATCGAATTCCTTCCAGTTTCCTCATTTGAAAGGGGAGGTGAGGAGGAAAGAAAGACTTCCAAGGATAAGATTAAGTCCGGAATTTGGTTAATACTGTGTTTATCCCTTTGATCTTCCACATACATTTAAACAGGATAACACAACGCATGGCATTCGAGGGTGAAAAGCAGAGGGTCACAAAGGCCTCCACAGCTTCAGGCAGATTAGAGAGCCAAGCTGACACCCAGGCCCTGTCAACCAGCTTGTTCAGATTCAAGCCTATTGAAAAGCATTTCTGCTACCTAAGTGTGGCCTCATTTAAAACTATAGCTGATCTGACAGTCAACAACAGTCAAGGCCCAGGATTCTATTGCATAGAAACTCATTCAATTCTAAGCACTGCCTCATGCCCCTCGAGTTTCTCAGCCAGCTTAGCCACAGGAGTCCTGGAAGCGATTTGGAAGCTGTGATTATGCAGAAATGGGCAATCTCTGTGACAGTTTTTGGTCACCAGCACATGATTTTTAGCTTGGCTCTACTGCTCCTTCGCCAGCTATCTCCACAAAAGTCATAATTTTAAAAGCATCATTCCGCTTCCTAACATCGCCATAAACATTTTGTAACTGAGGCTCAAATTCACCATCCCACTTCAGTGAGCATTTTGATTCTGAGGGACTGAAAAGATGTTATTGCTAAGTGGCGTTTTTCTGAGGTTGAATGTGTTAGCCTCCCGTGTTCACTCATTACCTTTCCACATAGATGTTCTTTCCTGTTCCAAGGGAGTAGAGGCTGCACAGTATGTGGTAGCATGAAATCTGCACGTCACCCACTGGAAAGAACAAAAAGAGCATCACTGCCTTGCACCATCACAGCTCATCACCTCCCGCATACGGAAAGGGTCTGCCAACAGAAAAACGCGTTGGCATCACCCGAGAGCCAAAGAGATCTTTTTCTTTCTCTCCCTCCTCCTGTCACCCTCCTTTCCTATAGTCCCTTTCTACCCAAGTTCTAGCTGCTGAACTGGGAGAGAAAATATTAATAGGAGACCCTCCTCCACCGAGCCATCCCAGTTCCTCTGTGGGGGCTCAGGTTGGGGATCACAAGGGATCATTAGACCACTGAGTCCTCCCACATGGATTTTTTTTTTTTTTTGAGTAGAAGGAGACACCGTAGTCAAATTTTATCCAGAGGAACATATTTCCTTGCTTTGAAAGGAAGAATGCAAGAAATCTGAAGTTTTAACGAGCCTTTTATTCATTTCCTAGGAAGATATGTACAATGTCTCTACCTCTTCAGAGTTGGAGCAAAATTCCTCATTTGCACCTGTCCCAAGTTCTATCAGGGATGTTTTCAAAGGGCAATTTAATCAGATTGTGATTTTGCCACGTTTCCTAAGGGAAGGGCATGTGCCACCTGGGTACTCACAAGTTTATCTGCAGGCTGCATGCCCCTGGTAATGTCTGCAACTCACCACAGGGCTTGGACTAACTGACCACAGTGAGAACTAGTTCAGTTTTTTATTTTTTATTTTTTAACAAGGAGGTGAGTTACTTCCATGACAGGAGATAATAAGCTGAGATGTTCCTACACTATGCCCCTCATCCCCAGGGAAATACTGTTTTTTAGTTGTTCAGGGATATGGAAGACCCGGCCTTAGTTACTGACAATTGGTAAAATTAAATTAAGTCATGTGCTAGCATTTAAAGCATGAAACTGAAGCTTGGTGGCAGAATATTTGCAGGAGAGGTCTGGACATGGTCCTGAATGCAAAGTGATGTAAAACCAATTGACGACGGTCTTCTAAAGGCCCCGATAAGGAAATGGTAGCAGCTTTCCTTTGCTCCTGGTATTCAATGAATAAATTAGGGCTTCATAAGAGGAAAATTGGTGTCTGAGAAGCCCTGGGAGCAATCCTGCTGGATTACTCAGATAACCTGTTCAAATGAAGTAGGAACAAAAGGCTGGGAGCTAAGCCAGTGGGTGGGAAATTTTGGTCCTGAACAATAGTAGAAAAAGATGAAATACCATATACTCAAATTTGGGGATTTCTCCTACTCCAAGGATTTACTAATTAATTTTTAAATATAAAAATAAAATGTGTGGAATGATTCTCTCTCTACTTCTTCCTCAAGATCAACCTCAGAGACTGAGACACACACACACACACACACATACACACACACTTCCTATCTGTGGCCATGTGCGCGTGAATCCATGGCATCTGACTCACAGAGTAAATCCACCCCGAACTGGTGCTGAGCCACATGCTCAAAGATGGACGTGAGGATGGGGAGCAGTGCCACCGTGGTGTAGTTAATATTCTGAGAGACGCCTTTAATCTGCGTTCTGGAATGGGTGAACTTCCCGAGCTTCAGGTTTTCCGAAGTCTTCTCTAAGTCTTCCGCAGCATTTTCAAAGAACGCGCGTAACCCGGCCTTCACCAGCTCTGAGCCTGACTTCATGACAGTCCTGTAAGCAAACAACGTTCAAACCAGAAGCATAACCCGCAGCTTTGGCCAAACTCCTTCCTGAAACCGGTGACCTGCAGTGCAAACTGGGCAGACATTGGACTCCCCAGTCATCCGATGGCACTGGGTCAGGAGAGATGGAGAGGGCTGTTAGCATCCTGGAGGAACCTGGGCCACACAGTCCCTAAAGGTAAGGCTAGCCCTGGACGGTGTGCTCAGTTTGAGGGAATTTGTGTTCAGCTCTTCTGGAAACAGAGAGGATGATTCAGAATGAAGCTGATATTGGTCACCTGGTGCTGTATCTGTCACAGCAGGCTACCTACTTCTGCAAAAATCTAATTAAAAGGACAGTGAGGAGAGTTTTCTTTTGCAGCTCACTGTGGGATAAGCAACTTTGATAAGGCCTAGCGAGAAATATTCACTCTCCTATGATGCAGGAGCTGAGAGAGAGAGAGAGAGGGAACAAAGAAATAAGCCAACTGGGGCATGGATTTCTACAGCTTGTAGGATGTCCTCGCTTGGAGGAGGGATGGGAGTGGGATAGCCGGCCCTTTTGAAACAGACAACTTAATTCACTTCAAAAGCATGTGGGCATGGAGATTAGCTATGGATATCTGAGGCCCTCACTCAAAACGATTTTATAAAACTTAGAATTGGAACAAAGTCTACAAATCATCTATTATTTTCCACACATCTACATCTTATTCATGAGACGATGACAGGCTTGCTACAAGCACAGTTGCTTTTTTAAAAAATTGTATTTTATTGTTTCAAGTATTACAAATAGTAGTATATATGTCTCATTTCCCCCCGCCTCATAGTTGCTTTTTATCTACTGCATTTTCACGATCACCCAGCTAACCAGAAAAGTAAAACAAGGGCATAAAGTCAGTGAGGCTTGACCCTATCCTGTAAGTATTCATGAGCTTTCTATCCTCCTCCTGACTTTCCAGTCACAGGTTTTCTCAGAAATGATGATCACACTGAACTTCATTTTTTGAAAAAGTGGACTCTCTCTCAAGGCATTCCACGTCGCTGGGAGAAAAGTTCCCTCACTCCTCCCAACTGCAAGGGATTTCAGTCCCCTGGGAGGCTTTGGTCTGATCCTGCAAACTCTGTGCTGTCCTAATATCTCCACGATGTGTTTGTTTCTCTCAAATACCTAAAACTCCCCTGAGCTTTTTTTTGTTTTGTAACCATTCCTTGTTTGTGGTGGATTTTCTTCTGGCCACCCCGAGGTTGGCGCCTCTCCGCTGCATCGGGATGTATGTCTTCGACAAGGGCCCTACACGCATGTGCTAATGAAAACTCCTGTCAGTCTTTCTAATGGCTTCCCTCTTTTTTTATCTCATCAAATATAAAATATTGATATTGTCCAACTACATATATTTTTAAGACTTCTTTCCCGTTCAGCCATCTTTCCTATCAGACCCTCAGGCCATGAGCTCAAACTCTGTCTGCGATCCTGCATTTCCTCCCTGGGCCTTTCTGGTGGTGGCGTGCCAGGGTTGCCCTCCCCAGGATGGTTAGGCCTTGCCACCCATCAGCAGGGCTTGCTTTTTTGTGGAGAATTAGGTACAGCATGGCACTGTGCCACGTGACCTATTTCATCTTCTCAAAGATGAACTTCTCAGGAAGAGAAGACAAGAATGGCCAGATGCTCAGCTTTCAGTGTTCAGCACACGCCACCTGGTAGCCCTCTGCCACATGAACTGAGAAATGAGAGTGCTAATGGCAGAGTGAGAATCATCTATTCCCTGTGTCCCCCCGCCCCCCATCCCACCCCCTCCAGCTCCTGCGGAGCAGCGACGCGTCTTCTTGTCATTACAATCATGCATGAGAGGAGAGGGCTAGAGAGGGAATCTTGAGAAACGATTGGAAAAATTGGGCAGACTTACCTCGTGTCCAGTGTCTGAGCTAAGATGTGAAGACAGTTCACCATTGTAGTAGAATCGCTCCCTAGAATAAAAAATATCACCATGACTTCCTGAACCATTCAACCCATATTTCAAACACAACCTTCTCAGTACACACTAACCACAGCCTGGCGTAATTAACCACTGACACCCAGCATGCCAGGCCTAGGGCAGGGATGATGCGTTTATCTCTGGCCTGACATATTGCTTTAGGATGGATGTTGAAGGCAGAGCTTAAAACATTCCCTGGTGTGAAAAATCTGAACTGTTCAAGGGACAGAGAGGTCATTTATCATACTTCAGACTAATTTTCTGTGGCAAATTAAGGTGACACCTTGGTCCCCAGACTCAGGTTGTCTGCAGGAGCCACAAATAAAGCCAAAATCTGAGTTCAGGATAACTACAGGGGTAACTGCACCCTTTTGCAATACGGGTCTCACTCACCGAAGAGGGAAATCCTGTGCCGAACAAGGGCGGCAAGTTTGCAGAATAGGCTGAAGGAGAAAAGAACATGAGTCAGAGAGGCACACAGAGTCATGGATTAATTTGTCCCTCCCCCTCGTCCCCCACGCTGTAACACAGAGAGCGCGAATGGCACTCTCACAAGATGCACTGTCTGTGTTCTCCTCAAACAAGCCGCTGGACCACATCTGGAAAGCACGTGGTTCTCATAGTCTCGTTGGAGAGTCATGAAAGGCACCTCGCAGGCAGCTCCAACCTTACAGAGAACAAGCCTTCTGGAACAGTTACAGTGTTCTGCAGGGAGCCGGTTGTTGCAAACCACCCCTTGCTATAGAGTACTATACATAATGTTCATTTGTGTGACATTCAGGGATCAACAAGGATTCTGGACAGAAGCATAATTTTCCCATTGCTGCAGTAGATGGCAAACTATTCTGCAGCCTTCACTGGGGTATGAGCCCTTTGCTGGGAGATGGGTGGGAAGGTGGTGCTGGGAGAATGCTAATGGTTCAGGCCTGGGCAACACTGTTGAGCCTCAAAAGTAAGAAATTGCTTTTCTTTGCCGTTTCTCGTTCAGCAATGGGCCTGTCTGGGTTGCTGTCCTCGCTGGGTCCTTGGAGGCCAGGAAAGTCCACCTGTTTTGCTTTTGTGCTTTCTGTGCCTGCTCCATGCTTTCCGCCCATACTGTCTGCCGTGGAAGCCCTGGTGGTCCAGCTTTGTCTACGGTTTTACCTTCACAGTGCCTAATAGCGAGAGGGCCTTGGGTAGCTGGAAAAGAGCCCGTGAATGTTTCTGAACACACTACCGATGGGCCCTGATGGACCCCGAGTAGGGGCACTAGGCCATCATTGACCTGCTGTCTGTCTGTGCTCTTAGGAAGAGATGCCTCTGCATTCTAGCTGACACTAGCACAACTAGACAACCTGGCAACCCCTTCAGAAAGTAGCCCTTCCTGGGGGAACAGAAAGAGGGAAGGCTGAATGAAAACACTTGGTACAGCTTGTCACGGGCTCTGTGCCCCACTCAGGGCGAAGTCTTTCAGAGGACAGCTCAAACGGAGAAGAAATACTAGTACATCCTGAGTCTGGTGGGGATGAACACTTGCTCACTTTACAGTGGTTTCCAGTGAACACCCTGGGCCTTTCAGTGATGTCCCCTAGAAATCACAGCCTAAGTCCCTCCTGGTTAGTTGTTATTTCTGCAGTGGAAATAAGTTGGAACCCCCAGCCTAGAGCTTAAGAGGACTCAGAATGAGTTCATAGAAACTTGGCATCCAGCTAGTGTGAAATGAAATCTGGACTGCTTCTTTTATCTCTTCCCCCAGTGTTTCTTCTCTCTCTCTCTCTCTCTCTCTCTCTCTCTCTCACCTCACGGAGTTGGGGGGGGGGCAGTCAGGAGAAATGGGAGTTCTATGGTTCTGCCCTGACCATCTGGGCTGTGGGTGAAGCCACTTAATGGTGGACAATGTGTTAGTTTTCTCATCTGTCAGTACAGAGTAGTCACGCTGCCCTTAGCTTTCAGAATTAGGGGCTTTCTTATTTCTGGTGAAATAAACACATGTTCTGTATAAATACAAAATAACACTTTTCTAGATAAAGCAGATGGTTTGCTGTTTGATCCTAATATTAACATGGCTCCTCTTGCTGTGGGATGTGCTTTCTCAGGCCAGCAAGGCCAGGGCCCGAAACTTCCACAGGCTCTTCCTTATCCCTTAGGTGGCCCATGATTTAAGCAGCAGCATTGTCCTTAACCCAGAGGTGTGAGCGGCCTGGGTCCCCTCTGAATTTGAAGGTGATAAATCAAAGGCCCGGGAGAGAGCCTGGAAAGCCCTGGCGAATAGCATCCAGCGCAGAAGAGGTGGGGCAGGGGTGAAGGATGCGAACAGGAGGGGTCTGGAAACGTGAGCAGGTGCAGTGCGTACCACTGCCTCCGCAGAGGGCGGCAGGCACACTGCCAGGTTTGAGAGCTATTTGCAAGGCTGATCAGCTGCAGCCGTGACAAATGGCGCCTGGCTGAACAAATGTTACATTTCCATGAATTAATAATCTAAAAAAACAGAAGAAAACAGACACACCTGCCCCTCAGTTTCTTAACTTCTTCCAAAATACATTGGTGCATCCTGAAAATACTTAGAAATTATTGGCCAGCAGTGGATTCCAAGTGTACCCCATTTTGATAGCATGGGTTCCTCCTCTCTTAACAAATGAGTTAAGTAATGGCAGTGCAGGGAAAATGGCACTGGGTCCAGATAGAAAGGACTGGGCCTCCATTTCTGCCCTAGCTTACTCCCTGTTGTCGTAGGCACTGGCATCAACCTGACCAAACCTCAGTTTCCTGATCTGCAAAGTGGAGATTATATTCTTAGAATTTAAAGCATTGGGGTACTGATACCCAAGTGGGCACACTCTCCCTATGAAAAATTAAGCTCACTGCTTAGCCATGTGTGTTTAATAAATTCTAGCTAAATCCTAATGTTGAATATCTTCCCAAAGATGCTAATACCTAACAGCTGGGTCTTTATTTAGTATAATATCCTCTGTTCACCATCAGTGGATGCTAGGGAAGGATTTGATTATCTGCTTTCATTACCATCTTTAACTCTTTGTCATTCATAAATCAAACACAGAGAGAACCTGAGGCATGGTGGAGGCCATCCATGGTGGAGTCTGATCATGAAGCATCCCTTTTGTCCTTCTCTGTTGAGGCATCCATGTGTTATGCCCCATAAAATGTAGAGGAGCTGGTACTTTAAAAAATACATATATATTTATTGATTTCAGAGAGGAAGGGAGAGGGAGAGAGAGATAGAAACATCAGGCATGAGAGAGAATCATTTATTGGCTGCCTCCTGCATGCCTCACACTGGATATCTAGCCTGAAACCCGGGAATTGAACTGTGACCTGGTTCATGGGTCGACACTCAACCACTGAGCCATGCTGGCTGGCAAGGGCTGGTGCTTTTGATGAAAAATGTTTCCCTATTAAGAATTTAATTTGAATTATGTTGCTCTAGATTGCAAATCTCAGATCGTCCACACCAGAATTTGTAAGATATGATTGTGTTCCTAAATTTTAAGCTTAAAAAGCCTGATAAGAATAGGATTGAACACGGCATTAATCTGCTTCTTCTCAATGCTGTGTGTTTGCTTTTCCTAAGCTGCAGAATTGCCTTCACCTTTTTCTAAATGTTATTTCAGGGTAGAAGTTAACCTGATATATAAATTCCTCCCAGCTCCACAGAAACGCCCAAACAGTGCACTTTTCTATGCTGCCAATATAATAATACATAGATAGATATGAATAAAATTGCTTTAAAAAACAGTGATAAGCAAAACCTCTGAGCCACCCATCAGGACACAGTTCATTTCTTCAAAAGACTCATTGAGTCTCCAGGAATCTGCAGGTTTATATAAACCACATCAGCCCCAGGACCTTCTCTTGCATCGACTCACCTGACCACCATTTCTTTCTCCTTATGGGAGGCATAGCCACTGCTGCTCAGGGGCTTGAGCGGGGATGACAGGAAGTAGAGGCAGTGATTGGTGAAGTACTGGTCAACCAGCGGGAGGAGTACCTGGAAAACCCACCAGAAAGTAACTTCCAGGAAGCCAGCCAAAGCCCTTCCTTTGGTTCCTTTGAAAAAGTTCATTCTCAGAAAACAAAAGCCTTCATCCTTCCAGGAAACTCTCCCCAGGGGTGGGGAACATCTGGCCCATGGGTTGCATGCCCTGCCAAGGCACTAAGGGTAAGTTAATTAACTGTTCGACCAAATATAGCAGTCTAATTTTTAAGTTGATAATTTTGTATGGATCTGGAATTATGTTATAAATATCCAAATGGCCCTTGGCAGAATAAAGGTTCCCCACCTCTGCACTACCCAGTGAATCTGCTTCTAACACATCTTCCTCTTTTATGCCTGAACCCAGAGGTCCTGGTGTGCATGAAAGGACAAGACCGCCAATGAGCACAGACCGAGTCAACATTGTCAGGGAGCTCCCGTGGGTCACTTGCACTGAGACATGGCTTCTTGGGCATGGCATCCAACAGGTACCTGGCCCAGCAATACTAGCCTGGCACATTCTATCACTGCTTCTCAGAACACGGCTGACCCAAGGCTGCCCATGCAATCAGTCCTCTGAATGAGGCTGTCTGGCAGAGGCTGCTCACGGGCACCCAGATTCATCCCCCCTGTCTTTCTCTTAGCAATAGAAACTCCCATGTTTTAGCTGGGCATGAGGTCACCAAACTGGAGGATGCACTATCCAGTCTCCCTTCTAGCTAGGTGAGGCTAAAGTGACTAAGTGCTAGCCACTGGGGTAGAGCTTTCCCTCTCCCTCTCTCCTTTCCCACAAATGTGGTGCAGGTGAGCCTGTTAGGACCACATGGACACAGACCGCACTGTAGGAGACAGTGGAACATCAGAGAAGAGCCTGAGACCCTGGGTGATGCATCGAGCAGAGAGGGCTGCCTGCCTCCTCGGATCACCTTTCTGCCTCGGGAATGTTCCACAGGAGAGAAATATGAGAAATGTCTGTCTCATCGGAGACATTGGGGTTTTGGATATCTTTGTGGGGTTGGTTAACTTGTACCCTAAACCGTACGGATTCTAAGAAGAAAGTAATTAGATATTTACAGAGAGTCACTTACTTTGGCAAAGAATTTGATTTCCTGGTCATGGGGAGACCTTTCAGTTTTTCCACTGATGACAATGGCTTCTACAAAGACACAAGTAACACAAAGTTGGTTAGAGTTAAAAAACTGGAACCAGTCACAGCGTTTTAGAAACAGAGCAGCTCTTCTCAAGGCCATGAACAGGCCATTTGACAAAGTATCTTTTATTTTACAAAGGACTTTACAGTTGTGCTGGTTAGTTACTTCCTGTGTCAAATCAGTAAGCTGTTTCACTATCCTTTTCTCCACTTAATTTTTAAAATTAAAAATAATTATTTTCCCTTTCTCCACTTTACTGACAAGAAAGGAGCTTCAGAGCGGGTAAGTCATATGCCCATGGTCTCAAAGCAAAACAAAGGGAAAGTTAAAATAGGAAAAGTAATATTGAAAAAAATGACAAGTGGTTCAATCAAACCCAGCATGGAAACCAACCATGAAACTGATTTTTCTAAGTTGGGTGGAGTGGGGAGGGATCTCTGCCACTGTTTCCTCCCCAGAACCATCCTATGCTATATAATAAAACCCTAATATACAAATTGACCAAACAGCAGAATGACTGGTTGACATGCACTGACCACCAGGGGGCAGATGCTCAATGCAGGAGCTGCTCCCTGATGGTCAGTGTGCTCCCACAAGGGGAATGCTACTCAGCCAGAAGCCAAACTCACTCCTGGCAAGCACAGCGGTGGTGGCAGGAGCCTCTCCCACCTCTGCTGCAGGCAGTAAGGAGCGAGGAGTCCTGGACTGTGAGAGCCCTGGATTGTGAGAGTGGGGATTAAGCCTAAGCCAGCAGGTGGACATCTCCTGAGGGGTCCTGGACTGCGAGAGGGCACAGGCCGGGCTGAGGGACCTACCCCCTCTCAGTGCATGAATGTTGTGCACAGGGCCTCTAAATGAATCATGAACAGCTATGGTATGAGGGCCTCATTCCTTGATAAAGAAATATCAAATTCTTTGATATGGTGAGATATTATGAGAAGCATATGTGTTTGTGACATATTGCAAGGATACTTACCCAAATGGGCAATAAACTCTTGAGCAGAATCAACATATTTCAGGATCTTCTTCAAAAATTTATAGGCAAACCTCTTTTCCATGGAGGAGGCATCCAGCTCCATATCCTTCATACCTCTAAGGTCGGAAGCGGGTAAACCCCGGGAAGCAACAGAGATAACTACATGACTTTGGTGCATCAGCAATCCTACCTGCATTGACTTTATTTTCCAAATGTGAATCCTTATTCTGGCTCAGTGACTCAGCTCATTTGACTAATTTACCTTTGTACTTGGAACTGCCTCTCTGAGCATGCGATACCTGTACTACGATAATTTCTGAAAGGAATCCCCCCCCCCCCAAATATCCTTATTATTTATTCAACAGATATTGAGCTGAGAATAAGTCAGAGAAGCAAGCAAGAACTCCTGCCCTCCTGGAACTTACATGCTAGCTATAGACAGACAAAAATATTATAGAAAACAATATATAAATTATATGGAACTCTTGAAGTTTATAAGTTTTGTGAAAAAAAAGAAAAGAAAAATTAAAGTAGGATGAAGGGTCATGAGAGTGTCTGAAGTGGGGGAGAGTGGATTGTAGTGTTAAACAGAATAATCAGTGCTGCTCCCCTGGGGTGCAGGATATCGGAGTAAAGGCTTGAGGGAGGTGAGTGGATGTGCTTATGGACATCTGGGGAAAGAGCTTTGCATCACAGGCAGCGGAGATGCAAAGGTCCTGAGGCGGGAGCATGCATGCTGAGTTGAAGGCATATGGCAGAGGCCAGTGTGGATGGCATGGAAGTGAGCAGGCAATCAGGAGGGTGTAGGTGGGCAGGGAACTAAATCATTAGGGCCCTGTGCGCCATCCTTTGAATTTTGCTTTTGCTCCAAGATGGGGGGCTATTGAAAGCTTTGAATAGAGGAATGACATGATATGACTTACGCTGTAACAGAGTTACCCTAGTTGCTAGGTTTAAAGTTGACTTGGGGACAAGGGTTGAAACAGCTGGCTCAGGGAGCCCAGTAGGAAGCTCTTTCACAGTCATGATGACAGCACGGAGGTGGTGAGAAGTGATCAGATATTAGGTATCTTACAGGCAGAACCATCAGAATTTCCTGAAGGACTGGATGTGGGTTGGGAGAAAAAGAGAAGACTGAGGTTTCTGGCTTGAGCACCAGAAGGGACTGCCACTGAGGGAGGGGAAGCTGAAGATGGAGCAGGTCTGAGCTGTGAGAAGCAGAAACCAGGAGTTCGCGGTGGTGACAGGGACCTCGCCTCCTCATCTGTAGGTCCAAGTGCCCACCACAGGCTCTGGCCCATGGTAAATGGCCACTAGAACATGTTTCCCCAACTCAGTTATCTTTCTTTCCCTTCTGTTTCCTTGGTTTTTCTCGTTAGTTATAGTAAAGAGAAACTTTCCATTTCTGCGAGCAAGTGATTTATCAGCAAATCACAGTATGCATCCTTGGTGTTAAGATCGGGATGAAAATGACGATGGGAGCCTTTCTCACATGCCTCCCTGGAGGCTGTCTCCCTTGGCCTTCCCTTTCCTACGCGACAATACGGCAAATACATTTAGTTATTTTTTATATGAGATATAACCGAGATATTTGTATAGGCTTTTAGTTGGTTTTCTGCTATTCAGTAGCAAAATTCTGTAGGAAACGAAAAGAAACAGCAGCTGGCTCAGCAAACATTTCTTTTAGGAAGAATGGCTCTATCAGATAGGAACACTGGCTGGCTTTTCACTCCGCAAAGTACCCAGCACACAGGGACCCATGCAGTGCAGCACACCACTGGCCTTTGACCAGCTTCAGGTTCTACTTTTAAGACGTAAGCAGGCAAGACCATTCTCCTATAAAACATTCACCTAGATAATTCTGACAAACCTAAGTTTGAGATAAAATGTCATTGATGCTTACTATTATTGTTATGTAACGTAATTAAATAGTATACAAAACAACAAAATAAGTGTCAAGAGAACTGTTGATTCTATGAGAACTAAGCTGCATATTTTGCAAAGACCTGCAATTGCAACCAAATACATACATGTACATATATATTTTTTGAGGATATGCTTATTGATCTTAGAGAGGAAGGGGCAGGGAGAAGAAGAATGAAAGATAGATAGATAGATAGATGGTAGATAGATAGAGGTTGGTTGCTCCCTATGTGCATCCTGACCGAGGATAGGATGGTGTACAGGATGAAACTCTAACCAACTGAGCCATACAGCCAGGGCCAAATACATAGTTTTTAAAGTAGGTATGGGTGAGAAAACTGAAAGATAGGGGAGGAAATTAAAAAAACCACCTAGAAGAATATGGCACTTCCATTGTTTAGCATGTGCCTTAAGTCTTGCTGCTTTAAAGAAAAGCCACGATTGCAAGGTGCTAAGGATGCAGGATGGGTGTGGTTTATTGCTGCAATCAATGGAGCAGTATATGCAGCGTATTTACATGTTTTAAGTTACAATGACATGTTTATGGTGTGTGTGTATAATTTGTCACGACTCTGCTGTAACTGATTTTTTTCTATTTTATTAATTATTTTCCCCTTTACCACTTACATTCAATATTATTTTGCATTAGTTTCAAGTATATCACATAGTGCTTTGACAGTCATATACAAAGTGGCCCCCCGATATTTCCAGTACCCACCTGGCCACATAGATAGCTATTCCGATATCATTGACTACCTCCCCTATGCTGCACTCTAGGTCCCTGTGACTATTTTGTAACTACCAATTTGTACTTCTCAACCCCTGTACCCTTTTCACTCAGTTCCCCAAACCCCCTCCTCTCTGGCCACCTTCAGTCTGTTCTTTGTGTATGTGAGCCTGTTTCTGTTTCGTTTGTTAGTTTTTACTAGTATTGTGCTGTAACTGATTTTTAAAATTAATATTGATTGGTCCTGTTTATGCCAGGAAAGAGGGCTTTATCCTGCAAAATAAAATTTTTTTCTTATTTCAAAAGACACCCACTATCCTTGCTCTGACCCGTTTTGTAGGCAGGTGATTAAATACCCGGAGAGGGGACCACACCTCCAAGCCTGCCCAGCGTGCCAGCATCACCTGGAAGACGGCTTACCTAGAAACCACGATGCCGTTCACTTGAAGGAATTTAAACAGGTCCTGTGCCTTCTCTCGGTCCCTAGACTTCTCCTTGGCAGTCAAGGTGTCATATGGAACCAAAAGAGGGTGACTGCCACCACCTGGGTCAGTAAAGGGAGAGACGACCACATATTTGGCTCTTCCTTTGCACTTCTGGGGACGAACATCTGCCCCAGCTCACCTTCGGGGGGATGCTGGGAACCAGGCTCACCTTTGCTCTCCAGCTCCAGCTTCTTCTTCTTGGCCCAGATGTTGTGATAGTTCTCAGCTATGACCTCCACCATCGCCTGTGTCCCACCAGGCAGAGGACCATCAGAGAGAAAGCAAGAAAATGGGCTCATGCCCGCCAGGCTTTTCAGGCAGCAGGGGGTGGGGGGGGGCAGAACTCCACCAAATGCTAACGGTATATTAGTCTGTGCTTCGGCACCTCATTATGTCTTCCCACACAACAGAAAACAGTTCTGGATTCTGCCCCTCCCTGTAACTTATTATCCTGGCGGTTTGATGCATTCATGAGAGACACACATTTCCGTTTGGAAGTGCATTTTGGTGGCACTTGATCTGCCACAGGACCTGAGATTTGGGAGCTGGAAGTGCAGATGAAGGAAAAGTATAGAATCCCTGACAGCCTTTAGCTTAGCAACTAAAATAGTCATGTCTTGGGGAAGACTACTGCAAGTTAGATTTCCCAGATAGAATTCTCTCTCTAAGGCTCATGAAACAGTGACCTTGAATGTGCACTTCAGAAAGAAACATTCTCTAAAGTCAAAGCGTAGGTCGGAGGGAGCCATGGCCCCTGGCTGGGGCCGGTCCCGCCCGGCAGTGTGTGCAGGAGGGCATGATTGGATGGAGGCAGCTTAAGGCCCTTAATTTCATCTTCTTGATGTACGCGCCTAAGTCCTACTCGACTGCCTGTCTGCACCTTCTGGGGGCTCAAGTGAATCTGCTATGGGATATGCAAGTGTCCTCATGGTTGGGGGGACCTACTGGGGCCAGGAAAGCACCCCCACCCACAGGTCTTTGCACAGATTTTCGCCTTAGCAGCTCGGTTGTGGGTTCTGATACAGTAATTTGTTTGTTCTTCCTTTTGTTGAGTGATTACCTGATAAGATATCCCTGGCTGAAGTACAAAGCCTCACTGTAGATGATCGCTTACTTCTGCTGAGCCCTTCCCTGTGGCCTCTGCTCAATGTGCCCCCTTTCAAGGTTTATATTTTAGTGGTGAGATGTTCTAGGCATTTCCCCCTTCTTCTTATTCTTTAAAACACAACAACCTCTTGGGAGGGCAATGTATGCTGCCCTTGGGGGCCTTAGAAAGCGAGCTGTGCTGCCCTGGAGGCAGCGACACTGACCTGCAGCTCCCTGGAGAGCGCCACATTGCAGAGGTCCAGCGGGGCAGGGCTGTAGCTGTTGCCCTAGAGAAGCACAGGCAGAATCACCGGGGTTGCCGTTATTCTCTTTATTCTCACCAGCATTCCAACATCAGCCGCCAGAGATGGATCCCAGGGACCCCCAGGGCTCCCTGTGGATGGTCCTGGCCTGGAAACCCCCCAGGAGGGCTTTTCTAGGCGGGGCCAGTGGTGTCTGTCATACCTGGCTGGCCTGGGACATGCTTCGAAGCTTCTCGTTTTCCCGCTGTTGAACTAGGGCTTCTGCTTCTTTGGTCCTCTCCACAGTCCAGCCCACAGCCAGCATGGTTTTCAGGGACTCTCTGGCTGGCCAGCGATAAATTTCCTTCTCCTGGAAGAAAATTTGAGCAGGAGAGCTTTGCAGGGCATGCTCAGCACTCTGCCAGCCTGTCTCCCCGTGGAAGTGGGTCCCACGATGGAGGGGGCGCTAACTGGTTCCAGAGTCTTCCCCCCAGAATCCCTCTACAGCACCCCTCCCCCACAAGCATGCAGTCAGTCTTTCTGGTGTTTTTAAATATAGACCCCCACAGACTCCTGCCCTCAGAGGGTTGAATCAGATATCACTCACAGGCTGGGGATAAAGTGGAGCAAGAACAGCGAGTGACTTCTCTCATTCTAGTAGCTGCTTAAGAGGGGACTCCTGGAACACATCTGCCAAAGCTCCCCTTGGAGCATGGGAAACAGAGTTTCTGACACTTAGAATTCTCTTCACAGCTTCATAGGTGGTCAATATGCACATGAGGTACGCATGCTGCCCTTTCTGTGTGACCCTGGGCCTGACGCGTACTGAGAACCCTACTGACCGCAGAGAGGAACTCAGAGTGGGCTCATCCACGTTTCTTAGTTTAAAAACCCCAAGAGACCTGTGTATTTCCTTGAGGACTCTCTTCTCTACTCCTATCATCTTCCCTGATTATCTTCCATCACTCCTCTCCCCGCCTCAGCAATCGAACAGAAGCCCTTCCTAGTTCAGCAGCAAGTGGCCTACAAGTGCATTTGGCTCCGCCCCTAAGTGCCGAGCTGAGCTTCTCTCTCCAAGGGGCTCTCCGGGCCTAAGTATAGACCTGGGCTGGCCGGCAGGCGTCCAGGGTGGTGCCTGCTGGTGAGTCCCTGAGGAGCTGACTGTGTTTGAAAGTCTCTAAGGAGCTGAGGGTGAATGTGCCCGGACCTCCTCTGACACAGTCCCCAGAAGCCATGCAGTGTGACTTGAGGCCTGCTCCTTACCTTCTCCGTCAATGTCTTGAAAGGCCTTATCAGTGGATGGGTCTTCACATTCTCATCCAGGGAAATTCCATATTTCCACCCGCTCTGACTCTGCAGAAAGGTTCTCATTTCAAATAACCTTGGCACCCAAGGAGCCCTGCTAGGTGACCCACATCCTAGTTTCTATATGCACTGAACGAATGGAATAATGGAGGGTGACAGAGCTTGGAAATCGCCCCCACAAAATGTCTAATGGATCCATTAAGGCTGTCAGGCTCTCTGCCCCTGGATGTTGAACTCCGCTTCTTCATTTCTTCTTGTTTTAGCTGCTGTCCCCTTCACTGAGTCGCTTGTGTTTCAGGCTCATGACGGACAGAAGGATGTTTTAAAAGACCTGAGAACAATGCTTCTCGCAGTGTGCCATGTTCTCAGGCAGGGACAGAAGTCAAGGTTAAAGGCTTGTGAGGATGGGACCCACTGGCCACTGCACCCCTGCCCGCCAAACCCATAGCAAAACTGTAGCAATACAGGGAATCACAGAAGTTTAAGAATTTCAAGTCACTCAACAAACATTGTTTGCATGCCTATTACTATAGGTGCTGGACTCTATCCTAGGCACCGTAGGCACAGAGGCAGGCACGAGTCCCTGGCTTCCATAACCTCACAGCTTTTGCTCAGTCTTTGCCACTGCCCACTTGTAAATGCACATTTGTCTCATGATTCTGTCCCTTCTCACAGGGCACACTCTCCCTGGGTAATCCGATCAAAGCCCACAGTCCATATGAGGACTCAATATGTCCGGCCCAGATCTCCTAATTTCCAAGCCTACTTAAGCTCTGCTTCCATGTTTCCACAGGTTCCTCCAACATCCCTGCACAGAACCTGCATTTTACTTCTCTGAGTGGCTTCTTGGCTAGGGTTCTCTCTACCTCAGGGAATGGCACCAGCTTACACCCACTTTCTGAGCCAGAAATGTGAGAATCTTCTCTGACAGCCCCTCTTTCTCTGCATCTTCTCACATGGTTCCCCCTCCCTTCTCCTGCCAGGATTTTAGTTCAGGCCACTGCCAGATGTCACCTGGGTTACTGCACCAGCTCCCTACACAGGCCCCCTGCCTCCAGTCCACCACTGCTCCGACCCATTTTCTAGAGCACTGCCAGATGAGATCTATAAAATCACCCCCATCAGGATGCTTTAAAAATTTTCTGCTTTAAAATGTACTGGTTCCCAGCTGCTATCATGGCAAAATGCAACACTTTCTGGCTCCTAAAACTATAGCAAAGATCTCATTGACTGTCAAGACTCATCTCACCATTCTTGCCCTGCCCCACTCCATGTCCTGCCATATTGTACTAAGGTTTCCTAAAGGCAGCACAATCTCTTGCTTCTCTAGATCTGTACCTGCTGCCCCCAGGGTTTGAAATATGCTTGCTGCTCTGTGCCCGAACTACCTGTCCTTTGTCACTTACTGCAGGTGTCACCAGCTCAAGGAAGTGTCCCTGACCCCCATTACAGGATTAGGGACTCCTCCTGTGTGCTCTAAAGCTATGCTCATGCCCACCACAGCAGTGGACACCCTGTGCCACTATGGCTGATTTATTCTGCTTCTCCCACTGTAGCGTTCTTTTATTTTTAATTAATTTATTTAAAAAATTTCAGTTAAAGTTTACTGTCAATGTTATTCTGTATTGATTTCAGGTGTACAGCATAGTGGTTAGGCAATTATATACTTTTCAGAGTGGTCCCTCTGATATTTCCGGCACCATACACTATTATCACAATATTATTGACTATATTCCCTATGCTCTACTTTACACCATGACTATTTTGTAACTACAGATTTGTATTTCTTAATCCCTTCACCTCTTTCACGCAGTATCCCACCCTCCCTCCCCACTGGCAGCCACCAGTCTGGTCTCTGTAAGACTGTAGAGTTATTGAGGACAAGGAAAATATTCTTTTTCTTGTTAGATAATTGATATCTGTCTGGCAATGGTGAGCAACTATGTTTCCTTGCAAATGTGAGGCTTACAGTCTAGTGAAGAGAGAGAGAGAGAGTAATCAAATACCACACCAGTAAATGTAAAGTTGATAACTGGCATAAATGTATGGCTGCTGTAAATATAACCATGTAAAGCTGCAAGGGAAATACTATGATGGAAAAGAACAAGGTGCCAAGAGGGCCTATATCTGAGACATCTGGGAAGGAGGCATCCCAGGAATTCACATGTGGACAGGTATTTGCAAGATGAGTTGATGAATAGTGTGTGCCCGTGTCTGAGAGCATATGGGCACCTGGCTCAGACAGAGGAGGGTTTCAGGCATACATGTGTGCATGTGCATGCATGCATGTGTGTGTGTGTGTGTGGGCAGTGGGTAGAAAGAAGATGTGGGCAGAGGGTGAAAGGAGAGGTGATGCTAGAGATGGTAGTAGAGGCCAGATTAGGCTGTGCCTATCAGGCACATTAAAGATTTTGATCTTTATATTAAAAACTAAAGTGTATGAAATTCATGCATGGGGGAGGGAGAGGGTCCCCTCAGCCCAACCTGCACCCTCTCCAATCCAGGACCCCTCAGGGGATGTCTGACTTCCACTTTAGGCTCAATCTCAGGGATTGGGCCTGAACCGGAAGTTGGACATTCCTTTCATAATCTGGGACCACTGGTTCCTAACTGATTGCCTGCCTGATCACCGCTATCTGCCCCTGCCCCCCCACCCGCCAGCATGATCACCCCTAACTCCCCTCCCACTGGCCTGGTCACCCCCAACTGCCCCCACTGCTGGCCTGGTCACCCCTCACTGCCTCCCTCTGCTAGCTTGGTTGCCCCTCACTACTGGCTTGGTCAATTTATGCAGTCTGCCGTTTGGTCATTTGGTTATCCCTCACTATACATCCCCTAACCCTCCCTGCTGGCCTGTTTGCCCCATGCAACCTGGTGTTCAGTCATTTGGCCACCCTCACTAACCCCCCTGTTGGCCTGGTTGCCCCATACAGCTTGTTCAGTAAGCTGTTTGGTTGTTTCAGATGTGATGGCCCTGGCTCTTTATATATATAGATAGTTAGAAGCTGTTAAGGAACGTTCACAAGGAGAAAGGGCTCTTATGGAGAACAGTGGTAGGATGTGACTGGATCTACACACTGAAGCTGTCACTTGCCTGCAGAGTGAAGAGCGGGCTGGGAAAATGCTCAAGGGGAGACTAGTTGAGGTATCATCACAACCTTCTGGGCAGAAGAGGATGGCAGCTAGGACTACAGCCCTTGGGTGTGGCCGAGAGATTGATTTGTACTGAGGAGAGACTAAGGAGGCAAATCCACATGGATTAGTGACAGATGGGCATGGCCATGGCCTAATGGGGGGCCACATTTCCCTTCCACAGGCTGGCCCAATGGCATATGCAATGAGTGCTGAGAAAATACAGATGCTCTAGAGCAAGGGTCAGCCAGCTATAGTCCTTGGGCCAAGTCTGGCCGACCATCTGTTCCATAAAGACAGTTTTACTGGGCCCAGGCATACGCCTTCATCTGTGCAATGTCTGTGGCTGCTTCTGTGTTGTAATGGTAGAGAAGAGCAGTTGCAATGAAGATTCTCTGGCCACAAAGTCTAAAATGTCCACTATCTGGCCTTTTACAGAATAGTTTAGCCAACCCCTGCTCTCGAACCATGAGGTATTGGCCCATTCTACAATTACAATGGCTGTTATGATCAGCAGCCCCCAATAGGGACAATGGAACAATAGGAGCTGAGCCCAGACCAACTCCAAGGCTGAGCCAGTGGTGCAAGGTATCCCTCTCCAGGGCATATGGCATGGAGGTGGTTTCTGTGGCCCCACTGTGGGCTTGGTCCTTGGCTTCTCGCTGGAAGCTGCAGCTGAGCAATGGCCCTAACCCTTAGCCGGTCGCCCCCAGGGATCCTGGGCATCTTTGGCACATTCCTCCCACTCTCCTGCCAGCATTAAAGGGCTGACAGAGCAATTACACGCATTAAGCAGGCTGACCTCGTGTGGTGAGGAATTTTAAACACCAGATGGACAGGCTTATTAATAAGAGAGAGTCTGGGACTTATGCTGTCGCCTGCCATGGGAAGATGTGTGTCCTCCCTCCCTAGAATAAAATCCAGCTTCTTGGTGAATGCAGGGGTAAGGCTCTTAATTTCCTTTTCCCTTTTCCAAAAAAGAAAAATATTTCAAAAAGAAAATGGAATAAAAGTCTCCCACCCTGCATTAAACATTTAGGTCGAACACATGCAAGCACCAGCCTGGGTGTAAACTCCAGGGAATGCAATGTTAAGAAAGAAGCGAACACTCACAGAATCGATGATCTTCTTGAGAAAAATACAGAAAGCAGCACCTTGGGCTTCTTCTGCCCATTTCTCTGACCTCCACCAACCCTGGGAGAGTGCTACTCAGAAACAGTGAATGCTCTCGGCCTCGCGAGCCTGTCACTTAGGCACGTCAGGCAGATTTCCAGCATTGGAGCCTTTAATGTTCTTGGACCATTTTCCCCTCTGACAAATGTCAGCTGGAGGATAATCCCTACCTTGTCACAGGCCCATTTATCATGTGAATGCTCAGCATACTTGGTGACAATGTATTCCAGTTTTTCAGGCAAGGAGAAGCTGAAATAAGAAGGAAAAAAAAAATCAAATTACAACCTCGCCAAGCCCCTCAGCCACATGTGCTAAAAAGATGGCCAGAACCAACAATCAGCCATCGAAGCTGGATTTGATCAATCAGCTAACCCAAAGCCGAAGCTTGACCCCAGGTACATGGAACTTTCTGAGCAGAAGGTGTGGCAGACCTGGCTCAGTTAGATACACCCAGGTCCAATCAGGGGACCACTCTGCAGGAGGCCTCCATCCAGCTGTTCTGGGTTCATTTTGGCTCCTGGGCGAGACCTGTCTAGGTCACACAATGAGAACCCCTTCATCCAAAGACACTGGCCTGTCATCTGGGAGTGGCAGGAATGGTGGCTAGAGGACCAAATGTTACAAAAAACTGGGTGTCTACCTTTTTGGGTTCAGTGACTTACCTTTAAATACTAGAATTTTGGAAGTACACTAGACACCTATCGTTTCCATTAGTTTAGAAGTTTTTGTACCTTCTGTTGGCCACAGCACCTCCCTTTTCTTGTAAGGAACAAATTCTACGTTGCATGCAGTCTTATGTGAACTGAGGTGGGCGTCTGACTGGGCCATTCAGATGCACTTTTCCAGGAATTTGAATCTTGAGTCAGGTGAGACCAGGACAGCACACTCTTCAAGGGGGTTCATGCAATGGGGATGCTGGAAGACTGCCCACTTGGCCACTCTGTCCTGGTTTCTGCTCCTGCTGAGGCTGGATTAGCCAGTCTTTAACTAGATTCTGATAATGACCTCTGATCCTTGCAAGAAAGACCCCTTCCGCTCACATTAGCCAGAGTTAGTCTCTATTACATCACTTGAAGAACCACACTGATGTTAAGGTAAATGCAAACAAACCAGAACTCTCAAGTTAACATGGAACCACTCATCATTAGCACACAAATTGCTGGAGTATTGCATTGTTTTATCCTCCTATATAATGAAGAGGCTATATGAAAATTGACCCTCACGCTGTAACACCGTCAGAAGATGGCGGTGCGCACAGTGGGGTTGGGGCAGCTGGGGTGGGGCCTGCAGTCACTTCCAGTGGCTTCTGCCTGGGTTTCAGCAGCTCTGCGTGCATGCTGTGGGGGCGGGGCCTGGCTGCCACTCCATGCAGCCCAGAGGCAAGGCATCAGGGTGACACTCCAGGACTTGGGCCATGCTGGGCGGGACTCTGAGACTCGGGGCAGTCCCATAGCAAGGGATCCTGGGTCTCACGTGATTTTGTGCTACAGGTCACTAGTAATGTTTATAGAAGCATCACATTATTACACCATTTGTCATCTGTCAGTGCACATATTTTTACTGAGCTTGATGGCTTACCATGCCTCTTATCTCATTCTTATAGCAGGTTCAATTCTGTTTCCCACCATCCATTCAGCTCAATGCTCCATCTGATGGACTGTGTACTAATTGTTAACATATAACAGTTTTATATGTCATCAAAGCTGACAGCCCCAAGGAAGAGCTTAGGCTGTGGCTCTCATTTGAGAACTATTGCCACAAAACACAAGTCTGAGGGGACATATAGGATGTCTTACTTTCCCTGCTCATTCTAAAGCCGGTTTGAAGCTCTTCTCTTAGAATGTACCTAGAGATGCCCCAAGACACATAATTATAACTGGGGTGGACCCGCCATCAGCCAAAATTGAGCATATGTTTCATCCATGGCCTCATCATCCCCCAGGAGAGATGCTGGCGAATCAGAGAGAGACATTAAAGGTGACATTGTAGGATTGTTCCTAAGTTTCAGCATCCCCTGGCACAGGGGAGAGCAGGGCCAGTCTCTCAGGTAAGGACCCCATGCTGTTCCGCTGTCACACCCGAGCCTTGTCAGGCTCAGACGAGTGCTCTTATAGAGCTGTTTTGATGTATGGTGCAATTAGAACTGTACAGGCCTAATTCAAAAAAAGTGAAGATTTTGCCAAAACACTCATTAATAAATTAATTGCCTCATTTGTCAGGGTGGTTCTTGCAATGTTGCAGATGACATTTTTTTGTGGAGAGCATCCGTCTCATAATAAATAAACCAACCTCAACCTCTAAAACAAAAGCCTAGCATATAATCATAAGGTATGAAATCAGATATGGATGAAAAATCCTTCAGAAATCGAGGACAAGATCCAGTGCCTGATATGACTTGTGGTGTCAAGAGAAATGACAAAGTGTTGGCAGGAGGGAAGAAAAAGACTCTTAAGCTTCTTGCCACCTCCTGAAAGAGAAACACTGGCCACTGGGCGAAATCTAAGACCAGCTTGGAGGTGGTCTGGACTCACTTCACGGTGTTGATTGGCTTGGGGTCAAAGTTGCCGTCTGCATCCACTGAGATCTGCTTCTCCAAGGTGGCTGAGATCCGGGTGTCTAAGTAATCGGGTGGCAAGGCCCCAGCGATGGCACTGAGACAAGGCAGGGCCATTCGGAAAAGGTCTGGGTCATATTTCTGTGAGGAAAACCAAAGAGTGTGTTGGTGCAGAAACCAGAACCATGGCCACCAGGTGGGAGCATTCCCCAATTAGTGGAGAAAATGACCATGCCCTCACTTGTCCGGATCAACCAGCGTGGGCAACAGGTAAACCCTTAAATACGCCTGGTGGAAACAAGGGGTCTTTGGAGGATGACATCACAGTCTGCAAAGTCCTCCAGTCACCATTTGCTTCAAGTTGAAAAATGTTAATTCAAGATTTAAATCAGTATCCCCTAGCCCTGGTCGGGTGGCTCAGCTGGTTGGAGCGTTGTCCCATGCATCAAAAGGTTGTGGGTTTGATTTTTGGTTAGGGCACATACCTAGGCTTCAGTCCCTGGTTGAGGTGCCCACCTGGTTGGGAGGCAACCAATAGATGCTTCTTTCTCACATCAATGTCTCTCTCTCTCCTCTCTTCCTCTCTTAAAAATAAAAACATATCCTTGAGTGAGGATTTTTTTTAAAAAGCTGTATCTCATAAATAGTTAATTTCAAGAAAGGGTTAAACAGGTTCCCGCTGGGCCAGAAATGTCTGTAAACCTGATCGCCGTAGAGGCGTATAGAAACTGACCCACCCTGTACCTAGAGAGGGCATAAGAAGCTGTGCTAGGCTTCGCAGTAGCTGATGTGGGCCACGTGTTGATATCACCAGCAGACTGCTCATAGCACATCCATCCTCTCTTCAACTGGCAAGGAAGGAATTCTAGTCACGTAAGATGGGGTAGGGACAGCTTTGGATCTGCTTTACACAGATTAAAGGACTATTGGAGTGAAAACAGCATAAGTGCTGGTGAACACCTACACACACGTTCCAGATTTCTGTAAGAAAGCCAGACCTACTCATGTTTTACCTCTAAAGCTGATGACCTCAAAAATCTAAGTAAACTGGCTGGAGGGTTGTGGAAAGTCTGAGTCATAGCTGAGTTTCCATCAGGGAGTATGGGAGGCTCTGGGTTCAGAGGCCCTCAGTTCTCCTTAAATGAGGGATTCTGAATGACCACCCTCACTGTGGCTGAAATCTCCTAGAACCCCACATCCTGACCTGAGCAGATGTCACGACTTCTCCTTTAGGCTGGACCTGGCGAAGACCAGCTAACAGGGTCCTCACGTCGGGGAAGGAGTGGCAGTGGGCTCAGTCACGGAGACCGAGCCCAGGAAGTGTTTTTGAGATTCACTCTGGTAGTCCCTCTTCCCTATACTAGCTTTGTGTGTCTGGCAAGTTATTCAATTGCTCTGAGACTTTTCCTCACCTGTCAAAGGAGGGGTTAGAGCAGTTCCCATTTCAGGGGGTGGGGGCAAGGATGAGTGGAATACACTTGGGAAGTACTTGGCGCAATGCCTAGCATGGGGTAAAGCTGAAGAGCGATTAGCCATTATGATCTGTAGCAGGGGAGATGGCTGAGGACCTCCCTCTCTGTTCGAGAAGCGCCCGGTTACCTTGTGAGAGAGGGAGTCAAAAATCCCCCAGAAGAGCTTCTCTGTGAGGTGCAGCTCCTCTTCCACGGCGAGGCCATAGCTGCCCCACCCCGAGGGCAGGCAGTAATACTTCCAGCACTGCTCATAGTGGCTCGTCAGGAGCTGGCGGGTTCCAACAGGGTGGCACCAGTGGGGAGGGGTAGCAAAGGGGAGAACAAAACAGCAAGCAGCCATCAGGAGAGTGAAATGAACATGGAAACAGGTGTGCCATCCAGAGACAGGCCCTCAACCGCCCAGGAATGGTCTGCTTTCCTGCCTAATGAGCTCCAGCCAGACCTGAAGCCGCCTAATTAATTCATGTGCCTCCTAAGGTGCCCCTAGCAGTTATTGAAAGATGGATCACTATTTCCCCTCAAATGAGAAAATCCTACGCTCTGAAAGTAGTCACCGTGTGTTGTCCCAGTCAGTCAGGAGTAGGAAGAATTTCTTCTGAGACCTTCGCTTAGGAATCTGGAAGGTGCCGGGTCATGCTGGCATGGGGAGGGGACTGTGAGTCTGAAGATTTTCTCTAGATTGATTACTTCCTGCCCATGACTTCCTTCCCTTTCACTTCCATCTGACCGCCCTCTGTGTAACGACAGTTTCACATAAGGCCAGCAGAGGGCAGAAGTACACTGCCAATGTCCCCATCCCAGCAGGTGAGAGCCGTATCCTCTAAGAGGTGAAAGGTGGGAGCTTGGAGTTGCGTGAAAAAGGTGAATGGATTAAGAAAACAAACAAACAAACAAACAAACAAACAGACAAACCAAAATCCATAGACACAGACAACAGAAGGAAAGGGGGCTCGGGGAAGGTGGAAGAGGATATAGGGAGTGTAAATAGTGATGGAAGGAGACTTGATTGAGGCATTGAACACACAATACACAGATGATGTGTTATAGAATTGCACACTTGAAACCCACATAATATTATTAACCAACTAGAGGCTGGTGCACAAAAATCTGTGCACTTGGGGGGGTCCCTCAGCCCAGCCTGTGCCCTCTCACAGTCTGGGACCCCTCGGGGGATGTCCACTTGCCAGTGGGGAGCAGGCCTAAGCTGCAGTTGGATATCCTTAGCGCTGATGAGAAGGCGGGAGAGGCTCCCTCCAACCACTGCTGTGCTGGCAGCCATCAACCTGGCTTGTGGCTGAGCAGAGCTCCCCCAGTGGGAGTGCATTGATCACCAAGGGGCAGCTCCTGCATTGAGCATCTGCCCCCTGGTGGTCAGTGTGTGTCATAGTGACCAGTCATTCCCAATCATTCTGTTGTTAGAGTCAATTTGCATATTACCCTTTTATTATATAGGATGTCACTCCAATACAGTCAGTAAAAAATCCCTGATCTAAGAAGTAAAAGTGAGCTTACTGAGGACTATTTATAGGCTCCTCTGTGGGAGCCATAATCTAGCTGACAGTGAGGCCTGCTGAGGAAGCTTGAACTGTGAGAGTCCTGGCTTTCCGCCACAGTGCTTCCTGAGATCAGAACTGGGGCAGTTAGGGTTGGAGAAACAAATGAGGGTGGTGGAATCTGACAGCGAACAAGCTGCTCTCTGCTGGTGTAGAAAGAGAGGACTGAACTAAAGGCTCCCGGGAATTCTGTTTAATCTCAGTAAAATGCTTCTTGAAATCCTCGCTTGAACTATTTCTGAAAAAAAAAATTGTTAAAATCATTGGGCAGAATATTTGGCTATGGCTGACACCTTTGAAAATGCTAATATCACAGATGCCACAAAGGGAAAAGAGAAAAAAACAAACTGCCCTCTTGTGTGGGGGTTGATTCCAATGACCCACACCACTCCCCAGGCTCAGATGCTCACAGTGCTAGTGATAAAATGTTTGTAATTTATGAGAAATTCAGGAATGAGGAAACAAAAAAAAAAAAGAAAGAAAAGGATAAGAAAAGAAAAAGAGAAGGCCTTCCTTTTCATCAGTAAAGAAGTAAAAAAAACACAAAAAACAAAAGTGTGTGTGTGTGTGGGAGGGATCTGTTATAAAATAAAAGATAAAACACAAAATAGTATGGAAGAGAAAAGGGACATTTTAGTTGCTGTACTTAAATGAATAATAATCACAAGCCTTCAAAGGTTTTTGAGATTGAAAATATTCTGAAAACCTAATTAGGGCAGGAAAGCACAAAATCCAAGTTGCCTCACTAACCTCTGCTAAATAACAAGAACTTGGTGGAAAGCCAACCCAGAAAATTGGAGCAATTAATGAATCTGGAAGTTTCCTCTACTAGACACACTCATTTTGTAGTTTGCATCTTATTAGCTCTCAAAGGAGTGAAGCCCACTTAGCATGTATTTCGCTCCCAAATCGAGAGGACATCCTGTTCTACAAGGCGAGTTTCCTGTGCCATGGACTGTATTTCTGTCACAAGCGCATGGTTTACCTTGAGGGGCATTTTGCAGTATTCATTGAGCTGGGGCACATCAAAAACAAGGCGTCGCAGGAGCTGCTGTAACATGGAAGGCCTCAGGTGACTGCAGCACGGAATAGGAAGAACAGGATAGAATAAAAAAATAAGGAAGAAAATAAGAAAGAATACAAGAAACACTCAGCAATAACCACTCATTAGCACTAAGCCTTAAAATAATTAGCTCCTGGGTGTGGGAAGAGACTGGACAAAAATCGTACACCTATGGATGAGGACAGTGGGGGTGGGGGGCGGGATAAGGGCAGTGGATCGGGTGGGAACTGGGAGGAGGGGAGCTATGGGGGGGAAAAGAGAAATAACTGTAATAATATGAAAAATAAATATTAAAAAAATAATTAGCTCCTAAAAGACAAGATCTTGTAAAGCACAGCCCACGATAAAACACCTTAAAGAGAGAGGATAGGTAAATACAGAAAGAGGGATATGTGGCCAATACATTGAGGTACCTAAGGTTAAGTTCCAATCACCAGGTGAAAGGATGTTCTAGGGACTATCCACATTTAAATACAGCCACTGTAACAGAAAGAAGGGGCAGGTGCTTTTATTCTATAAAGATCCCAAGTCTCCCTGAGCTCTGCAGAGGGAGAAGTTGGAGTTGACCAGCTGCATAGGTGGAATCTGAGGCCACCTACTGGTATGATCTGAAGGGCAGTTTAAGGCCCCCTGAGTTACTATCTGATCTTTGAAATTCTCATTATTGGAAAAATTTCTTTGGGCTAAGTCTCCATCCTGAAAAACACTCCTTTAAATAGCAAAGGCACTAACTAATTAGAGAATAATGTATCTAATTATTGAATAGTTTATGGCTTTGGCATTGGATGCAGGTGAATTCTGAGATAGACAAAGGAGAGATAAGCAACGTTGATTTAGCCTTTATTTTCAGGTTGCCAAACTTTTAAATCTTTTTGTTTAGATTTAAAAAATTATGGTGCAATTATAATTGACATACAATATTATAACATTTTCAGGTGTATAACATAATTAGACATTTATATAACTTACTAGGGGCCCAGTGCACAAAAATTTGTGCACTCAGAAGGTCCCTCAGCCCCGCCTGTGCCCTCTCACAGTCTGGGACCCCTCTGGGGATGTCCACCTGCTGGCGTGCCTGGCCAGCCTGGATGAGGGACTGATGGCTGTTTGCAGGCTTGCCAAGTCCCCCAGTGGGGACCCTGACCCCATGGGGATGTGGCCAGCCTGGGTGAGGGGCTGAGGGCCGTTTGCAGGCTTTCAGGCTGCCCACAGTCCCTTCAGGTTTTGGGTCCCTACTGGGGTACCTGGCCAGCCTGGGTGAGGGGCTGATGGCTGTTTGCAGGCTGGCCAAGCCCCTCAGTGGGGTCCCTCACCCCATTGGGGTGTGGCCAGACTGAGTGATGGGCCGAGGGGCATTTTCAGGCTTTCAGGCTGCCCACAGCTCCCATTGACCCAATGTCCTAGCAAGGTTGGCTGGAAGCAGGTTCTGGGGTTTATGTATCTTCTATAATTGATACACTGTTCCTTTAAGCCGAGGCCTAGGCAAGTAACGGAGCCTCCTGTCTTCTTCAGCTCTGTGGGTTCTATAATTGAGACAATGTTGCAAATATGTTGTTGCCTGGAGCCGGGAGAAACCCAGCGGCCGGCAAACAGTTTTACTCCTGCTGTAATGGAAGCTGCCTGTTTACTCAGCTCTGTAAGTGCTGGCCTCCATCTTGGCTGGGTTAATTTGCATATCAACCGCTCTGATTGGCTGGTAGGTGTGGCTTAGGCATCCTGAAGAAACGGTCAATTTCAATATTATGCTTTTATTAGATAAGATAAAGTGATCACCCTAAGTCTAGTTCCCATCTGGCACCATAATATTACTGACTATATTACCTATGCTATACTTTACATAGGGAATATATGTTAACTGTAATTGCCAATTAGTACTTCTGTAACTTTTGTACTTCTTAATCCATTCACCTTTTCTACCCAACAGCCATCAGTCAGTTTATTGTCTCATCTATGAGTCTGTTTCTCATTTGTTTGTTCATTCCTTTTGTTTTTCAGATTCCACATATAAGTGAAATCATATGGCATTTGTTTTTCTCTGTTTGACTTATTTCCCTTAGTGTAATACACTTCAGGCCCATCCATGTGGTTCCAATTGGATTACCAAGTTTTTAAAAAATCTAGTGGCATCTCTGGATTCTCTGCAGAGAAAAGCACGTGCACATAATACGCACAATTTGACAGAGACGGTCAGTTTGCGAACCCATGAATTCCTTCCATAGATGCCTAAGAATCATGAAGGTAAAGTTAGTCACTTTGAGGGTAAAGAGCTGTGATGTTGGGAAAGAAAGCCTCAGAGGCATTTACAAGGAAGATCGATGGAAACAATAAAACCCATCTGTTTCATAACTTTTTCTAAGCTGCTCTGTTGATAAAAAGCCCTGAGTGAAAAGCGTCAGTCAAAATACACAGCCCGTCAATGGCCTTGTAGCTGACTCTAGTAATTATGATGTAAAATTCCTCAGCTTTCATATTATTGTTTACCAGATTAAGAATATCACTTAAGATTGACCAACTTGAATAAAATCAAGGCATGAAATAAATCTCTAATTCTATTATTTCCTGACTTATTAAAAATAAAAAACAAGTTAAATTCAACCAGCTCGTCACTGTCTCTAGAGCTCACGTGGGCCAAGAGAAGTGTGGAAGCCCCGCTGAGTGTAGTAATAGGGCTGTTAGCTACATTTTCAGTTTGCTATAAGAGTCTAATTTCCCCAAGGTCTGATGTTTTAGAAGCATTTGCAGCTGATATCCAGCCTCACCAACATGGTTTTAATACCAGGAAGTACCTGATACTGGGAGACAGGGCTCCTTGTTTGGTCTGGTTCCTAAGACACCTGCTGAGCTCAGATCTAGCAAAAGGCAGAGCAAGATCTGCAGCTGCTCCTGATGCAGTTACCAGCCAATTACAGAATCAATAGTGACAGGATTTCTAGTGTGTAAACTCATTATTTATTCCCTTGCCACCATTGAGAAGAAAAGCAGAGACCCATCTACACAAGTAACTGGGCCATTATTCTTCCTTTGGAAGTGGTAGAGTGGAAACCCAGGCATCCTATTAATTTCTAAAGGCCTGTTAGTACATCTACCCAGCCTTTTCTCTCTTTCAAGATAAAAAAATTCCATGAATGTAATTCTCTGCCAGTTGTAATAATCTTGGAATGAGAATAAAATAATTTCAGAGTATAGGCCCTGATTTTGGTGGAGGAGCTCAGTGAGAAATCTTTTTTATGAGGCCTTGGGGGCGGCCCCTGCCTCCTGGCCTCATCCCTCTCTCCATCCATCCTCTGCCCTCTATTCCACATCCCAGGCAAACAGTACTGAACAAGGACACAGCTGGTCCCCTGAAGTAGTTAAAGCCTATAGGCCAGATGATAGAAAGACAGCAGATATAGCTTAATTTTAAGAAAGCATTTAAATAGGAGAAACTTTATTATATTTAAAACGTAAGTGTGAGACTGCTTTTTAATTTGATGTTCTAAAAGAACCAATTGACTGTTTTTTTCTAGGTGACCCTAGCTCCTCAATACATGGTCATCTCTTGTGTGATTAGGAAACAGCTTATTCAACAAGAATTGGGACCCTACCCAGCTGGTCTGTGGGTCCTGTTTTCAGGACAACCTAAAGCAGAGGTTATCAACTTTGGCTGCATTATGGAATCACCTGGGAGCTTCAAAGGCTAGAGGTCTGGGTCCCATCCCTAAAGGTTGGATTTGGGGGTAGAAGTGTAACTTGGGCACTGGGATATTAACCTAGTATTGCCCTAGGTGATTCTCATATGCAGTGGAGGTGGAAAACTGGCTTAAAGCAGGAGACCTGGCCCTGGGACCAGCGGCCACCAGACCTGATGGAGTTTCCTGAGGACCCAAGGCTCTTGGGTTGAACTTAACCCTCTATCCTTGGTGGCTCTGATGCCTGTGGGCAGTAGTGAAACCCCCTGTCCTTACTTCCTACTGGGACTTCTTCTCTTTGCTCCCAGGCTCTGAGAGGTGGGCTGCTTTGATTCACTCTTACAGTCTGGCCTCTGTGTGAAGATCCACTCAGAGAAAAATCTGCTTCTGGCTCTATCTTAGGAAGTAAAACAGTAGTTCTTAATCTGAGTACTTCAGGCCTGAAAGACAGTCTCATCTCCTGGTCCACCAACGCTATGAGATAGAGCCTGAGTAGTGCTCCCCCACACCCTGCCCTCCTCACAGGGACCAAAAAGAGCCTGGGGCAAATAGGGGGATGTTTGGGATAGGGTTGGTGTATGGCAAAGGTCTAGAAGCTTCCTCAGACTAGATTCTTTAGATTTTAGCTTGTAATACAAGTGAATGCAGCTAACATGGTTGTGTACACACAGGTGATGTGGATGCGTATGCAGAGGTGAAACACATGGGAGGGGGTACTTACTTGCAAATGGCAAGCAAACATTCTTCTATGGTGTCCCTCTGAGCTTTGGTGAGGGAACGCCCCTTGGACAGTCTGTATATTGTCTGCAGTGTTGAATCGATCAAAGAGGTGTAGTGCTCTGTTCCGGCAAAGAGAGGGGCGCACCTTGTGAGGAGTGGGAGCACAGCAGAACATATGTACCTATTTAGAGCCAGCGCAGCCTCTGTGGTGCTTAGGGACACCTAGGAAAGGGTGTTGGGATACTGGTTAATCTCTCCAGGAAAAAGCAAGGTTTACCCCATGTATCTAGCACCCATCTAGCGGGCAAGAAAGCACACACATATCTATCTGCATATCACAGCAACAAAGTGAACAACTTTGTACCTTCTCAGCAGACTGATTTATCTTTTGCATTTTAAATGAAAATAAAACTCCTGCTAAAAATAAATAAACAGAGGCTGGCTGATCCACAAGTATCCAACCTCCTCCTAGAATTCCAAACTCTTCAAATCAGATGACGGCCAATCTAACCCAAACCCTTGATGTTTGCAAAGTTCAACTACATTATTATCCCATTCTAGCTCTTTTTTAAAAAAACCACTTTAGGGAGACTCACAAATTGTCCTCTAGTGATTTTGAGATTAATAGTTAGGTGGAGGCCCTGAGAGCTCTCAAACTCACTGGTTTTGCAGAGAGACAGTGGAGGAGCTCTGACCCCCGTCACTTAATTTATGAACAATTCATAACCTGAAAAATGACATGAGGGCAGACCTCAGGGGAATAACTGTCCAAGGAATAGAAATGTAGGACCTTCTCTAAAATGGTATAATTTTCACACACAGTGTTCTCTCTTGTTCACTTAGACTGGATTCAGGGAGGGCTCACTTAGTGACATGAAATTTAGCAAAAATATATTTAACTATCATCTGCAAAACTTAAAAAAAAGCTGGAGACATGTAGAGATGAGAGATTATCATTATTTTCTGTGATCATTGCAGTAATTATATTTGTAACTTGTGATTTGATAAACTGTACACATTCATGGTGTTCCTCTTAATTATCAGAAGTTTGTCTCCTAGAAGCTTGAGTAATCATACTAATTTTTCACATTTATCACTTTAATAGAATTGTTAAATTGAGGAAGGACAGAGCTTTTATTGTAGTGTCTTAAAAGTTTTCAGAAGAGAATGCATGAAAAAGTGTGTGCTGAGGAAGTGAATAGAAAATTTCTTTTGTAGATGGTGCTGAGGTAAGCATGTGATCAGGACACCAAATGTTAGAATAGCATTTACTATTTATTTGATCTATAAAAAAATCAAATGCTTTGATCAGGAACCTTAGGAATGTCTCAGAAGTTAAAAAATTTATTATACTTAAATTATATTATATATAGAGAAAGCTGAACACAAAAAAAGCTGGGGAAGCATTGTTGTAATTATCCAAAAGGATCGCACACCCTGAACACCTTCATGGTTCTGCCGTCTCTTAATCCCAAGCCAGAGACAGGGGTGGAGCTCTCATTCAGACTGGGGACTGTACTGCTTCTAGTTCTAGGTCACCTCACCCATTTCTCAGCAATCCATTCCAGTTAAGGTATTGGCCACCTGACACCTATAACAGAGCTTAGACTGCTATTTCTGTTGGACACTAGGTGTGGAGCCTTTGAGAAACTTGATGACTGGTCAAAAAGACATGTTTCTGGCTCTTTAAAAACAAGCCTAAATTGGTAAAATGTTGTTAGACTTAAGCTGATTTAATTGTCTTTTCTCCTTGGACCCAGTAATCCTGGTGCACTATGTCTCTGCTTAGTTCTTACCTGGGGCATCAGGCATCTAAGCTATTTAACTCCTGGAGCCTCCTGTCTTGCTGTCTGTTGATACTGGATGGCTGTACCTCACACTTGACTGCCAAGCTTGAATTTTCCCATGGCCTCTTATCCCGACTTTGTCAAGTTCTGAGCACCAGACTATCCTACCAGTGCATTAAACCCCGGGAGTGATGTGGGAAGAGTATTTCCAGCCTCTAATGCTGCCAGCCAGCCCTTTTCACATGAGGGTGATTTTATCTCACGGGAAACATTTGATGAAATCTAACTAATCTAGGGAGTAGCAGGTAGAGGCCCTGATGCTGCGAAATACCCTACAATTCACAGGATTCCCCCTCCACAACAAATAGTACTGATGTTGAGAAACTTTGGAATAGAGGGAATTGGATGGAATATCTGAGGTCGTGTTTACATACATCTAAGTTTCTGGCCAATAAATTGAGAACTTTCATTACTTGGTGCCTCTGTTTTCTTACCCTTTAAAGCATGCTACTAATATTTAATCAGTGAGTAGATAAAAAGTGCTCACGTCTAAATTCAATATTACTAATTTATTTACAATGATGGGAAAATATTTTTTCTTATTTTAGTCACTTACTGTATCAAGAGAGGCAGAGGCTCTTAAATCAGGTAAAAATCCAACTTCTAGTAGGTGGAGCAAAAAAGTTTGATCCTTAATACCATAGACACGGTCCAAGAAGAGCACCATGGAGGCCTTGTGGTCAGGGCAGAAGCTGGCTGCCATATCGGGCTCGCTGACAGACCCATCTGAAAGACATGCAGAGATGTCATTTCCCCTCTTTTATCTCAACAGTCACAAAGGCAACACAGAGTTTGTCTATGACTTGTTCTACTAACAGGCAACAGGAATTTTGGAAACAATATAAAATTGTGCTGAATCCAGCTTAAACTGGCTTGGAAGAGCTGATTATTAAAATTTTAGGAGTTTTTGAACCAGTTGTCAGACATGCTCATTATTTATTCAAACAGGTTTTCTATTCATTACTCAGTTTCCTCTCCTTCTGGTACTCCTATTATGCGAATGTTGTTTTGTTTTGTTTAGTGTTGTCCCGCAGCTCACTTAGGCTCTCCTCCTGCTTTTTAAGTTTTTTTGTTTTTTCCCCCCAGTTGTTGCTCTGCTGGGTATTATTTTTTCTACCTTGTCTTTTAGCTCACTGATGCAGTCCTCGGCTTCTTCTAGTCTACTGTTGATACTTTTTACTGTGTTCTTTATTACAGCTATGTCATTCTTCATTTTCTATTGGTTCTTCTTCACTTCTTGATTCTTACACATGTCGTTGAATTTGTCTTCCATCCTTTTCAGAGTCCTTATAACAATTGCTCTGAATTCTTTCTCTGACAAATTGCCTGCTTCCATTTCATTTTCTTCCTTTTCTGTGATTACTTCTTTTCTTTCATATGGGGGTTGTTCTTTGTGTCCCCATTTTTGCTGTTCTTTGTGGTTATTACTATGTATTAGATCCAACTTCTATGTCACCCAGATTTTTTTGAGTTTGTCTTATATAGTCGATGTTTGTGGGACTCAGTGGTACAATCTCTCAGGCCTTTTGGGCTGGGTGTTCTGGGGAGGCACTCTATTTGGGATATTTGGGTTCTTTTTGTGTAGTTGAGTCTTGAGTGTCCCGTTTGTGGATGGAGTCTCCTCTCAGGGTGTCTGGTTATGTGGCTCACTCTCTACCACACTGATCAAACAGCACAAAAATACCTCTTGACAAGACACAAAGGGAACAAAACATGAATATATTCATGACACCAATAACCCCAATAAGAGTGACCACCAGAGAAAAGAGAATTAGGAGAGAGAAAAGAGAACAAAATGATATTGAGAAAAGGAAAGAAAGATAAGAGTGAAAAGAATAAGAAAAAAAGTAGGGAAAATATACATATATGGGGAGAAAACACCACAAAACAAACAGATACACCAAAAAATACAAACACTAAGAAAAAAAAGCGTGGGGGGACAGAATCTGTAGAGGCAGAGGTTATATCCAGAATATAAGGTTAAGGAATTGTATGAATAGGGGAATGGCCATGGTTCAGTATAGAGGAGGTAGAAAGAGAATGAGTTGATAAGAAGAAAAATAAAAAACAAAATAATCAATAAATAAAAATAAGATAAAATTTTAAAAAATTGTCTATCTATATATTCATCTATTTTTGGAAAAGGAGAATAGAGGAGAGAACCAATAGGCTTGAGTTTAGTAAGTGAAAATAATTAAGCAATTAGGAGAAGAAGAGAGCAAGAGAGGAGAGGAAAAACAAAAGTATAAAAAATTGGCTAGCAGAGAAAGAGAGAAGGGTGCATGGACTTGGAGCAGGGGAGAGGAAATTAGATATATGAGTAAGTCAGTAGTGTGCACAATAAAATGCTTAAAAAAGATTTATGAGTAAGCCAACAGAGACTACAATAATAATAACATGTCAATAAAGCAAGTAAAGAAGATCAATTTTTAACAAGGAGTAAAAAGAAAGGAGAGAGAAAAACATTCTCCAGGCATTCTCTATTCTTTCCAGTCACAGATTGTACCACCAGATGTGTTTAATTTGCCAATTCCGGGTGGGTGGATGTTATTTGATTTATTTGTTCCTTCTATCTGTTCTCTGAGAAGGCACAGGACACATTACCTATTTGGCCACCATTTTGACTCCCCTACAACATGCTCATTATTAAAATAAAATTTACAATTAAGTAAATTATATTTAAAAAGGTAACAAATACTCAAAATTCATTACTTCCTAATGATTCTCTTGAGATTATTTATATCTGTTGTATTTGTATCTTGGAATTACAATACAATGGTGTGCTATGTGCCAACTCTTTGCTCAGTGACATCACAGTGGTAACTTGAAATCATCCATGGTGAGAGTATCTATATCACAGAAATGGAAAATTGCCAAGAGTTAGGGCTTGATTTTACTGTTTTATTGATTGAACACTAATAAAGGGAGAGAGAAAATGTAAGGCAGAATAAATTAAAAAGTCTGTCATATCTATAGCTATTACATCATAAGTAGCAGCAAACTGAGGAAATCTTCTAGTATTTTAAAACTATTATCTGATTTAGGTGAAATTTAGATCAGACCACCCAATAATTCTAACCTTATTTTAATGAAGGAGTCAAGTGGAGAATACCATGAAGAAAATAAAAATTGCTTGACTTGGAGAATAAAGACAGGATTTTGAAATATGATAAAAAATAAAAAGTCTTCCTCCTACACAGCCCTTAAATGATGAATCTCTAGTCAGAGCATACTTAAATACCATACTTCATGAGGCATCTTGAGAGCCACAGAGATTTTGTATTACTTGGCCTAGAACCTCATTTAGCCCAGTAATCATTGCAGGGGACTGGGAGAGCCAGGAGGAAAGGGACATTCTGGACTGGAAGCCTCCTGCTTCTCCTCTTCTCAGCATTAGGGGAGCTGGATCTGAATTAACCTCTCAGATATGGCTGGTGTGCTGAGAAACATTATTTCTGTGGTGTATCAGTAAGTTTTTTGTGCTCAAAATGTTTGGGAAACACTGAGTTCAACATTGTTTTTTTATCATACATGTTCTCAGAGGCTCTATAATCCAATGTGCTTGGTGCAGTTTTATAAAAATGTGACATTTTTTGAGAGTGATGTCACCATGATTGAGGAGTAGGAGATCCCAGTCTCTGTACCCCACAAAGATCAACAATTAAACAGCCACCATGAACAGAAATAGCACTGGTAGAGTTCAGAAGTCCACTTAAGAAACTTCAGCAATGCAGTGGAACAAAACACCTGAGAATAATCATACAAAAAGGGAAGGGAGAGCAGAGCAACTTTATCTTGTCTGCATCATCCCATGCCCCAGGCAGCACTGCTCAATGCCAAGAACAAATGACTCAGCTAGAAAGAGATCCCTGTGCTGGAAAAGGGGTGAGGGTTAGGGGAGAAGCAATCAGCTCCTCCAACCTATTGGGGTACTACATGAAGGACCCACTTTGCTTTCATACTTGGTGAAAATCTATCTTGTTACTAAAAACATTGTTGGACTTTATGACGGTTCTCATTTTTTCTATTTGTGAGTATATAGAGATTAATATATAGGGCAGAGGACAGGTGTAAGTTCAACAAGACTGACACTTGAGTCAGTCCAAATAACTAACAATTAAAATACCTTGTTTAATCAATAGCTACATAGGACACCCCTTGCCTTTTAGCACCTATAAGAAACTTATGAGAACTTTTCTCAGCTTGTCTTGTTTTGTACATGACTATTAGGTTCCAGATATATCTCATCTCCTAACATTCATCTACCAGATTCCTCCAGAAACACCAGGCTGAATGAAAGAAACCTTTTTCTTCAACTGTATCCTCTGATGAACTTGAGCCCTTTGGAGGGCCAAAGAGAGTTTATAGTGGTAGAAAATGCTAAAATAGCAGGTTACAAGTCAATTCTATGACTTCATTAAAACTGTTGTCATTTAATACTAAATTAGGTCAGAATGTGTAAACATTTTTCAATATGGTTGATTAGGTTTTGAAAACTATTGTACCTAAGAGCCCTCTTTGTACCTAAACAATCTTCTTGAAGTATAGCAAAGTCTAGCAGGCAGAATAGCCAGAGGCACCTTTAAGTCCACAAGTACAAATGATTTACTCTGCCGGCAATTATGTAAAAAATAAAATAATTAATTGCAATTGTACTTACTAAATGGAGCTAGTCTGTTTCTTATTAACAGGCCTGTTTGTACTACAAAATAACAGCATGACCTTGAATAAGACCTTCAAAACACTGAATATTCACAGGGAGCAGAAGCAGACGGGGTATACTTCACACTATCTGGAATTCTCCTCCAGTTACGTCCATTCTTCTGTAATTTAAGTACAGCATTTGACACTGTAAGTTGATGTTAGAGATGGTTAAGAATAAGAAAGATGGGCTCCTTGTATCAGCCACACAGCAGGAGCCAAGGTAGTCCCCAGTGACCTGCTCTGCAAAGAACCTCAGCAGCTTTGGCCACTGACTAAACCAGTGGTTCTCAACCTTCTGGCTGTTTAAATACAGTTCCTCATGTTGTGACCCAACCATAAAATTATTTTTGTTGCTACTTCATAACTGTAATGTTGCTACTGTTATGAATCATAATGTACATATCTGATATGCAGGATGGTCTTAGGTGACCCCTGTGAAAGGGTTGTTCAACCGCCAAAGGGGTCGCGACCCACAGGTTGAGAACTGCTGGACTAAACCAA
>PVJC01005713.1:0-27495 GCA_004026665.1 Murina feae
ATCAGAAATTCAAGGTCAATTCTACTTTTTAAAAAGTACTCAAGTAATAACTATATTAATAAATTACGAAAGAAAAAAATATTATCTAAATAAATGGAGAACAAACACTTTACAAACTCCAAATACTAAAAAACTAAATAACATTCTTATAAATAATAAATAGCTTTTAACATCCTGATAAAAGTTTCTGCTCTAGGATCCAATCCAAGATCTCATATTGCATCTAGTTATCTTGTCTCTATAGAATTCTCTAACCATGTCAGTTTCTCAGTCTAAGCTTGTCTTTTGACCTTAATACTTTTAAAAACAGTTAGCCCTAACCAGTTTGGCTCAGTGGACAGAGCGTAGGCTTGTAGACTGAAAGGTCCCAGGTTTGATTCAGGTCAAGGGCATGTATCTTGGTTGCGGGCACATCCCTAGTGGTAGGTGTGCAAAAGGCAGCTGATCAATGTTTCTCTCTCACTGATGTTTCTAACTCTCTATCCCTCTCTTTCTCTCTGTAAAAAATCAATAAAATATATTTTTATAAAAAGAGTAACAGTTACTTTACGGTTCACCCCTCAGTTTGGGTTTTCTTACATTTTCTCAATTAGATTTAGGTTTTGCATTGCTCAGAAGAAAATCACAGAGGTGATTTGCCCCCCTGTTCAGTGTACATCTTTCACTTCCTTGCTTAGATTTATTCCTAGATATTTTACTCTTTTAGATGCTATTATGAATTTCCAAGGAAAATAAAATTTCAAGGAAATGTCCTTTTCCAGGAAAAAGGGGGACAAAAACATTTTTGTTTTTAATAAGTCTTCCAAGCCTTGAGTGTGTCTGACCTCTGACCACACAGACAGGCTCCGATGAAATGTTCCATCTTGTAGACTTTTTCCATCCTTCTACTGAGACCAGAGAAGTGCATGTGATTTAGATTCTACACTGCTCTTCCTGCTTTGTATCAGGGAATATAACATCAACATGTATCGCTGGTTAGGTTAATCTTGATCACTTGGCTATTCCAGGGACAGACGGAATTCTCCACTGTAAACTTGGTAGTTTCACTACATAACCATGTAACTTTTTTGGTAGATTCTTTGACATATTGCGAATATCCCATTTCCAATTAACTTCCTTTGACCCATTTTAGCATCTTTTGATGGATCGTGCCTGTAACAGGGATTGCTGTGGAGTTCTACTGGGAATGTTTTGTTTCTCTATTTCTGCTACGCTTATGAATTAAAATTCTTCTATAAAGATTTGTGTATTTTTCTATGTATATTTATCTGTAATTTTTTTTCTTCAATAGACTTTCAAAAGGAAAAATGATGGTAAAGAGCTTAACAACTACTATTTGGCAATGAGAACGCATTTCAAGGAGAACGGCCCTTTCTAGGAAACAGGGAACAGAAACACATTTGTTTGAGCTAAGTCTTCCAAACTGACCTCTGACCCTGCAGGGCAGCTCTGAGGACATTTTCCATCATGTAGGTTTTCCTTGAGTACCTCTACTGATAGTAGAGAAATACACAACATTTAGACCTGCGAGGCCCTTAGAACCACTCTCCTCCTTTCCCTACCCTTCTCCTTTGCTTGGGAACCAAACTTTGCTCAGTTTTACTGGTGAATTCAAGAATCATCATCTTAACTTAGAAACACTTGTTTCAAGGCCACAAACGCTAAGATTTCTTTCTAACCTTTTTTCCAAAAGTACCCCTAATGGTAAACGATCACCTTCAAGATTTAGGGAGAGGGTTCAAGTTAAATAAACAACTATCAGTTGTATTTCTTTAAACTAACAATTGAACAATCCCAAAAGGAATTTATAAAAACAATTCCATTTATAACAGCATCAAAAAGGATAAAATATCTGGGAGTAAATTTAACTGGGGAAGTAGAAGAGTTTTATACTGTCATCTACTTTGCTGGGAGAAATTTTGGGCATTATCTTCAGATTGGAACATTTTAAATTTCAGGTTTTTCCCCTCTAACAGTGCATTTCAGACCTCACACTTTAGCAAAGACCAGGATGCAAGTAAACTCTCAGTATTTTGTGTTGCTGTTTCTATGGTCATGGTACTCCTCTGAGGCTGTCTGGGTGACCTCCCCAGGCAGGCCCTGCTCAAGCTACATCTTATTTTTATGTCTAGGTTTTGATATCTGAGAGGTGATCATAAGCTTCCTCTTGCTTGAAGACAGTATGACCACTAGAGGGAAGCAACTGCCAGACAGAGCCCTTTCCTTACACCGCGGACAGGTTTCCTCTCTCTGGTTCAGATTCTAAGAGTTTGAGCAAAATGCCTAGCTCTATCAGGGATCCCGGAGTGAACGAAGCTAATTTTTGTCAAGCTCTTTCCCAAGTTTAAACAAGTCACTTTCAGGCTCTCTGTGTCTCCGGGTCCCTCTGAGCACTCAGTTTAGTGCCCAAAGGGAATGTGATGGCCTCTGTGTGTGTGTGTACTAGTGTTTCTTACCAATTCCCAGTGTCTTCTTGTAAGGCCCTGTGGTCTTCATTTTTAAAACTAACTATGGAGCAATGGCTGCTTAGAGCTGAACTTATCTATATCCAGCCAGCATGTCCTCCAGTACTCAAGATACTGGTCCCTTCTCCAAGCTGCAGGGGGCTTTTCTGTACACTAAAGCTACCCGCCCCCCTTTTAGGCAGAGAAACAGTTCGATGAACAGGGACCTTGGTAAATGCAGATGTCTTTTTTTAAGTAAGCAAGTAATCCTTGTGATGAAAATAGAAACAGAAACCTACTTCACCATTAGAGACAAATGACGAGTAAATGAGTCAACAGAGTAGATTATAGCAGCATGTTTGTGATCACAATGTCCAAACCCCAGCCCTCTCACTAATTATTGATATCTGGTAAGATATTTGGTCTCTTTGAGCTTTAGCTTTTGCATATGTACACAGGAAGTAACAATACCAGTACTTCAGCCCTGACCAGTTTGGTTCAGGGGATAGAGCGTCGGCCTGAGGACTCAAGGGTTCCAGGTTCAATTCTGGTCAAGGGCATGTACCTTGGTTGCGGGCACATACGCAGTAGGGAGTGTGCAGGAGGCAGCTGATCGATGCTTCTCTCTCATTGATGTTTCTAACTCTCTATCCCTCTCCCGTCCTCTCTGTAAAAAATCAATACAATATATTAAAAAAATACCTGTACTTCAAAGTGGAATAAAATCATGTATGCACAAAGCCAAGTACATGAAGGCACCTAAAAGTTCACCTTACGAAGAAGAAAGGGGAACAAGGAGAGAACTTTGTGTGTCTACTATCTGGGCCAGTGGAATAAATGGGAGCCCTGGAGCATATTGAAATCAGGTTCAAGTCCCAGGTCTGCCACCCAGACTGAACCTCAGTTACGTGGAAACTAAATGTACTAATGGCTACTTGTGATGAGACCTAAAGGAGATGAGAGGGGATGTGAAGTAGCCAGCATCAAATCCGTAGCTACCAAATTGATATTCCATATCAGATACATTTTGGAAATTTCGAAATGCCCACAAATTAATACTATAATACAATAATATCACCCTCAACTGTATAAAACAGGCATTAACCATCCCCATTTCACCAGCCAAGAAACTGAGAATTATAGAGTTCAGTGACTTGCTCAGCAGCAGAGTTTGAACGTAAACAGTGTCTGATGTCTGACACTGTCCTTAATGGCTGAGATGTGCTGACTCATGCTAACTGCCTGGGCTACTCACCAGGGTTCCCCTTTTCAGGGGTTTTGGCCTTTGCAGTCCCTCCCCAAAGCTTATTGAGTACCCATTTCCTTTGCCCATCCTTTTCTCCTCTAGCTCCTGCACTGGCTAGGAATACCCACTAGATGGCGCTGATATCCCAGCTTTGGTTAACTTCAGTTTGATCTGTGTGAATTAAAAATTTACCTTCTCCATGAACAGACCTAAATCTCTACATAAATCCCAGCTTGTGCGACTCACATATTTGTTAGGATTTTTTTTTTTTTTACTATTCAGGGTGAACTCTGGAGCCTTAGTTATCTTGCTTCAAAATGCAGAGCAACCCTCTATAAATTCACTAGCTGAGGCCCTTCTACAGCAATGAGCAATCACGGTGCTATGTGTACTTCAGCTCCAGGGTGAACTGCAAATTATTAGCAGCCTTTTCTCTGAGTGTATTGGATCGATGAGCCTGCGAGACCCACCCCCTCTCTCCCCCAGCACTTCCTGACTTCTGCTTACTGCTCTGTGGAAGGAGACATGGTATGCAGGCTAAACTCACAGCTGAGACAAGAATAGAACAGGAGATTTGATGATTCCCTTATGCCAAATTCTTACCCTTCTCACCTGTCACAAATGTCTATAATATCACCATTGGTTAAGGCATGGCACCCCTTTTATTATAATAACAATAACAGCATGGTCTTATATAGTTAACAAGCATGTCGCTCAATTATTTTATTTAACAGATCAAAACTAACAGGATCAGGTTTACTTACTCCATTTTACGGAGGAGAAACTGAGGGCAAAACAGTAAGTGAATTCCTAAGGACCTAGAAACTATGCATCTAAATACTAAAACTTGAAGCCGAGACCTCTGAGAAGTATCATATTCATATAGCCATTCGAGATCATCACCTGTGATTCGTTCTGAGCAGGTTACTCATAGTATACTGATAGTTCCTCTACTGCTACTCTTTTTCTTTTCTAATCGTCTCTAAATTTTATCTCTCCCCCAAAGTTATTGTCCCTGGAGGGAGAAATTACCCTTCTCCGTCCCTTTCTCCTTGATTCTCCCTCTCCCTGCCTTACCCCACCCCCTTCTAATCCAGTACCCAGCCCAGCAGTAAATGTATGTTGTGGGAGGTAACAGAGGACAGTGTCTGTTCCCTGCAGAGAACACCAGAGCTGGAAGGGATCACTGAGATTATCTCATCTAACTACCCTTTTATGTATAAGGAAACCTGCCAGGAAAGAAGTATTTCTATACGTGAAGCCATGGGATTATCTCAAATAGCCGACTTTTCATGAAAGCTGGCCTCTACCTTGGAATTCATTTGTTTGGAAATGCAGTGTATGCCAACTGCATTACCCTTAAAATAGTGTCTACGTCTTCCACTCACGCTGCTGTGCCTCCGCCCGCACACACACATATATAATAACCAAGTTCACCAGTAATCTGAGCTGTAATTGGCCTTTTTATTTCTTACTTGTCTCATATCCTCCATGTGTCTCCAACTAATATAATCTCAGTGTATCAAGGTCCCCTTTCTCCTTGCCTGACTCTCCCATGGAACAGAATCCTCTAGGACAAAAACCAAGTGTCAGAAATCTTTGTAACCTCAGATGTGAGTACAGTTTTTGGCAAAGAGTAAGTGATTAATAATTAATTCCTGAATTGAATTACATTGCATTGAATTGGACCTACAAATTACAGATCGGCTCCCTGGTCGCGGATGAATATAGAAGGGGCACCTATTAGTAGACATTTAGGGTTTAAGACGTATTGAGAGACTTTGGGGTTCAACAAGCTCTTTCCTTATGCTGTCCTCAAGCTCCTTACAGTCTCACTGGTCAGAAGAAGGCAGATGGATTAAAGATTAAGCTACGTAGAATCTGGTAACTTAAATAAAATAAGCCAGTCAGTGAAAGACAAATACATGATCTCACTTATCATCTGTGGAATATGATGAATAAAATAAACTGAAAAACAAAAGAACCAGAGGCCCGGATACATGGAACAGACTGACAGCTGCCAGAGGGAAGGGCAGAGGGGGGACTGGATAAAAGCAGAAGGGATCAGCCAAAGAACATAGATGCATAACCCATGGACACAGCAATGTGGTAATGGCCAGAGAGAAGGACGGGGCAAGAGGAAGGGGCAAAGGGGTGGGAAATGGTAACATCTTTTTATGTATGTATCTTCCTCCATGTGGAAAATTTGTATGGACTGCAACAAATCAGAGGACACCAACATCCCCTATAGGAGAGTGGGTGGCAACAGGCCTTGAATGGAGGACTGGGCTTGAGAGCACAGAGGAATCCCTCAGTAGGATGCAGGTCCTGTGGCTCAGTGGGATCTCAGTAGTAAGAAAGCCTGCCTCAGGCCTAGGCTCAGGCTTGGTGGCTGTACAGGTCCATCATTTTCAGAGAGACAAGGGGTCTTATGGTCCTCTAGTTCTGTCTTCCAAGTGACAGGGAGACTAAGGACCAGAAAGAGGAGGTGACTTGCCCCCCGCACCTCTGTACCCCCTCTCCCCCAGTGAGTGAGTGACAGAGCTGGAACCAGAGCCCCTCTCCTGACTTCCAGCCCAGTGCTCTCCTCACTGGAGTTTCTGAATAATCTATGGTGCACCTGGCGATGCTTTCCTTTCAGAATCCAGGCACTATTGCGTTTTCTCTGCATGGCAGGCAGCCAAGAGCCTTGAACTTCTCTGTGTTACCATTTTGCCCTCTGCAGAATGGGATATTACAGTATTCACTTGGGGAATGGGTCATGGGGTTCTGTCAATAAATATTTGTGAATTGCTCTGAGCTATTTGGGCCCGAGGGATTCCAGAAGTGGAAGACCCCAGTGGCGGCGGTGGTGGTATTGGAGCCCTTCTTGAGGTCTTGCCTTTACTCTGCAGAATTAAAGAGATGGCTTAAGTGATAAACTATTCCTTATGAGCTGTGTTTGTGTTGAAAGCACAGCATGAGTTCCCTGAGTGCTTCCTCTCCACAACCACAGCTATGCGCCAATCCTCCAGGGTCTCAGAGATGGAACTTTGGTTAAATGCATGGAATTTATTCTTAGTCCTTTTCTTAATTAGGGCTTTATTTTTATTTCTCTGGCGTTCTCTAGGGGAGGGGTTAGAGAGGAGAGGAAAAGGAAGGAAGAAGGCAGGGAAATATGTTATAGATTCAAGGAAGTTTTTTTTGTTTTGTTTTGTTTCTGAGCTGCTCGCTGTCAGCAAAAATAGAAGGATTTAACCGATCTTGCAGAGATGCAAACCTCATTCCAATGGAGCTGGAGCTCAGAGGATGTGTAACAAATACCATGAAAACACAACATGAGGTGAGGGCAATTGTTATTTGATTAATAAATCCCCTAGGCTTATAGAAAAGACTGCACTTTTTATCCGTTGTTTAATTTGATAAACAAAGGGGAGTGGGCATGCAGGGTAAGAGGACTATGCAGTTAGCTGAGGGTATTTTAGCAAATTGCTATGCAGGAACCAGTTCCTTGCTACTCCAGGTTAGTCATGCAGCCCTCCCTCCCGTGTCCAGTCTGGCATCTCAACACATGGAAACCCTGCTCATTCTCATGCTCTGTTCCTCCTCTCCTTCCAAATCCAGGTCAGAACATGTCTCCTGAAATGTTTGCGTCTGTGCACTATCATAAGGAGTATCCCTCACACTCAGAGCTCCTTAAAGTGTGTAAATAATGTGTGCAAGCTCCTTCTGACTACCTTTGTTCATTCTCCTCAGTTTCCTCTTCCTCCTCCTTTTCCTTTGCATCATCTTTTCTGTCTTCTCCCCCCTCTCTCTTAATTTCCCTTTTCATCGTGATCATTATGCCATATGTTCTAGGACACTTAATAGTCTACAGAGGAAAAGAGTAAAAAGAAAGTGGACTTTGGGGAAATATTTGACTTGTGAATCCTGGCCTTGGTTGTGTGGGAAATTGAGCAAATCCTGAAACTACACAAGACTCAGATTTTTCACCCACAAATGGAAGGAAATAATCACTTGTCCAAAAGCTTCTTGTCAGGACAGCCTGAGAGAGTGAATTAAAACACAACCGTGCAATCTGGATGGAATGAGCCCTTGACAAATGTTTCTGCAATCTTCTTTGATCCTGGGCTCAGACGGTAGGGCATGGTGTTCTGTCTCCTGTAAGCATATTTATGGAGCATATGCATGGCCTTAGGGGAGTTCCAAGGGTACATCACCCCAGGTGCGTCCACCTCCCCCTCTGCCCTTGACCCCCATTCTGCCATGGAACGATTAAACCATCTGACCAAAGAGGTGGTTAGCACGGTGTTTAAGAAGGTAGGCTAATGAGCAGAAGATAATCAGGATGGAGGCTAGCTGCTCCACTGACTTGCTCTACGATGATAGACAAATAATGCAAATATGATCTCAGTTCCAGGTTTCATGTCCACAAAAGGAATTATAACTAATATATTTGAAAGGAAGGAAGGAGGCAGGGGAATATGTTATAGATTCAAGGAAGTTTATTTATGAGACTAAATGTATCTTAGTGGTAAGGAGCTAGCAAGTATAAATGATATATGGCATATGGTAAATTTGGCTGCTACCATTTTTCTAGGAGTGGCCCTGAGAGGGCAGACACTTGGCATCATGGGACCTTAATGAAGCAGGAGGACACAGCGGGCTGGTGCAGACCATACTCTCCTCCTGCCTGGGTCGTGCTCCCACCTCTCACCCTCATTTGTAACTGACGAGTACTTTGTGACTACTTCTGGCCCAGCTCCAGCATTAACTGCTTCGTGAAGCCTTTCCTGTTTTGTCTCCTTCCTCTTTGCCTGCCTCTAGTAGTGGCATGTGCCCCTCTGAGCTGCCGGAGCATTGTGTGCACTCTTCTGTTAGTTGGCACTACCACGCGGGTGTATTCAAATGGATACTCAGGGCTCATTTTTCATGTGAGGGCATGGGCTCTGAGGGGGCATAGGCCATAGCTTTTCCCTCATACCATCTCTCAGCCCAGGCTGATTTACTCGGTACTCCTGAAATGAACAGATCGGTCTACCAGTTACAATTCACATGTTACAGTATAGTGATTTTCTGAACTGTATGAGATTCCTGACTATACGAAAAAAGTTTCATAAGCAATGAAATGTGATGAACCTTGGAACATGATTTGGCCTCTTCAAAATGTCCAGTAAGATGTTTTAGACAGTCATTTGGGACTTACTCAATCCCACCATTCAGAATAAAGATGATAATTTATTTGTATTAACTCCAGTTTAATACTTAAATGGCAACAGGGTATTACTGAGGAAACAAAAGGGAGACTTGCTCACGCTCTGAATGAATGATTGACGTTGTCCAAGTAATGGTTATTGTTGAATGCTATCAGAGAACAGACCGGAGTAAAAACAACTGCATCTCAAATGCTCAGTAACTGGATGGGCAGAGAGGTCTCGTTGTGCAGGCCATAAATAGCTCTCACAAAGTTAGAGTGCTTACTTGAACCCTACTTGAACTAGCTGGATGCTGGTGCATTCACTACTGGAAGAAGAATTTCTTAAAGGCTTTGGGTTTCTCCCACTTCTTGTCAAGGAGTGAGCCAATTTTTATGTCTGTGTATTGCTTCGTAGCCCAGCTGGACTCCAGAAGGACAGGGCTGTTGTGACCGTGGAAAATAACACACATGCATACAGACACCCAAATGAAGCCAGAGATCTTCTGGAGGCTTAGATAAACATTTAGTCTCCTAAATAAATACATTATCAGACCACACAAAGAACTTCCTACCCAGTTTCTTCCTCAGATGTCACAGTCTAAATAGTCTCTTTAATTTGCCCAGGTTCAAGCAATCAAGATGTATTTATTGATTACCTACTGGGTGATTAATCCCAAGCCACAGGATCTAAGAGACACAGTGGCAGAAGACATGGCCCTTTGCTTAGTCTAAGGATTTGGAATTGCAGATGTAGAGGCAAAACACATAAACTTAAATCAATTAGTAAAATGCAGGTGAGGTTGAATACTAACTTGTGATAGACTGAGAAATGGATTGCAAGGTAAGACATCTGAGTCCTAGAGCTGCTACCAACTTGCCAAATGACCATTCATTCATTCATTCATTCACTTGATAAACAAACAAGTATTTACCATGGATCAGGTACCATGCTAGATACTGAGTATATCTTGAACAAATTATTTATTTATTCAATAATTAAGTCATCAAACAGTTAATGATTATATGATATTATGAGGTTTTGTGCTAGGTGCTGGGAAGGGGAAAAGTTACAGTCCCTGCCTCTGTGGGTCAGGCTGCTCATCAGTATAAGGATGTGTGTTGGGTGGGGCAGGAGGTGGATTCATTGGTCTCTTGTGTTCTTTCTACCAAAGACATGCTAAGCTGTGGATTGAAGGATTTTGTGGTTCATTTGCTAAGTGTCCGAGCAAGAAGATAAATAGTCATTTGTAAAAATGGAATAAACCACTGGACTTTGAGTTACAGAATTTTGGATGGAAAGCCCCAGAGAGCCCCCAAAGCACAGTACTTATGTGCCTATGTCTTCCTTTAAGTATGCAAGCTGATTCTCTTTATCCCCTTGTACATGTACATTTCTTTAGCATTTACAATGCACTTCCATGTCGACAGTTTTATTTGCACTGCATAACAATCTTATGAAGTAAGGTTTTTAATGTCCTCTTTTTAAAGATAAAGAAACTGAGGCCACAAGTGGTCAGATTTATTTACTAACATTTGTGGGGATAGAGATCTCCGACCTCCCAGTCTGGTGCTGCTTCTGCAACCACAGTATTTATTCATTTGCTAAGTGTGTTTGGAGGGCCAGCTATAGCCCAGGCATTTGGCAAAGTCCTGGGGAAGTTATGATGCACCAGGCAGTAATCTCAATTGCTTTCTAGTCAGTTCTCCTTGAACTCTTGCTCACAATTAACAGGAACCACACTGCTTTGTGGCCTATAGTATAGTGTTGCATGCATTTTAAAGTATGAGCTATAGATCATAAGCTCCTTGTGGTCAGGTACCAGGTAGGATAAACACTTGATAAACAACATTTTCAGATCTTTGCATCAATTCAATTGATATTGTCCATAATGTATATAACATTATTCCTATTTATTTACTAATACAATGAAAGACCCCCAAATAAAACACATGGTTAGCAGATTATCTAGAATTTAATCCTAAATCATATGTCAACCAGCATTTTGTTATATCCAATTCCTTAGACAATACTTCATCTCACTGTGCTATACATAGAGCCTAGGAGCCTAGCAATGCATCTAGTTGTTGTAGAATGAGTAGCTTAGACATGGATTAACATCATATGTGAATGGGCTACATATTTAGCTCCTGACATCTATCACCAAGTTTAAGAAATAGCTTTCCTCTAGACAGAAGATCACCAGGAGAGTTTTAGATATGGGGAAGGAGTGAAAAGTCATAAAAGAGTGAAAGATGAAGGAAAAAAACAAAACAAGGAAGAAAGATCAAGGACTTTGAGGTCAGATAGACTTGGGTTTGATCTTAGTGTTACCACTTATTTGTGTATATCTTCAGGCAGGCATTTTAACTTTCAGGTTAAAGCCAGCAATATATGTTGAGCATTTAGCACAGTGCCTCATCTACAATAAGTATCCAATAAGCTCCTGTTCTTTATTCTGACATTATAAGCTGAAAGCAATACAGGAGAAAATGCAGAATGATAAGGAAATACAGCCTATATTTTGGGGGGAGGACTTTGAGGAGAATAAAGTATGTGCATAAGGACATAAGATGAGATGAAGACGAAAGAGTAAAGCCATTCTAAGGGGGTAGGCTCTATCCTGTTGCTACACGTCTACACTTGGGTCTTTTGTGAACACACTGTGAGGCCAGGTAGGAAGAACCTATGAGCAGAGAGATGTTGAGAAGCTACATAAAACTGGGGTGGCAATCACAGAACTCCCTTCCTGTGATCTGCCTTGAAGTAATGTCTGAGGGCAAAAGCGCCTGGTGCCCAACTGTGCAAACCCTGAACCACTCTGAGTTTCTCCAAGACACAAATCGTTAGCCACTGCATGGTTTGGAAATGATATATACATATATTTTTATGATGGATTAGCCTTTTTGGACTGTGGCCACACCATAGAGGGTTTTCTAATCTATTTTGAGTTCTAATTGATTACAGCATTTGGAAAAACGTACAGCAAATTGCTCCGTTAATCAAGGTAAATCAAGCTGATGTCATAGATGCTAAATATATGTCTTTGCAGTAATACTATTTACAGGGCTGGGGCTGAGCTGCTGTCAGTGTTTCCATTCGACAGCTCTGCCTTCTCAGAAGGAGCTCATGGCTTATCTCCGAAAGTGTTCAGTGGGTCATCTGCAGGGCTGGCATCCCAGGTCCTCTCCCCACATCTAAGACAGGGGTGGTAGGAGAGGGTGAGACCGCCTCCTTGTGTACAGGCTAAGAGGCAGTGAGAATGAGGCCACACAAAGGCTAGGAAGACAGGGAAGAAGATATCCAAGGCAGATGATTTTATGAAGCCAGAAGGACCCTAGCATATCCTATCCCTAGAGTGATGAAGGAACTGAGAGATGAGCAGATAACTTTACTGAGATATCAGTAACAGTCATGGAAGAAGGTTCAGAGATCGTCTAGTCTGGTAATAGCCCTGAAGCATAGAGATAGAAAGGAAACTATTAGATCACACAGCAAGTTAGTTTCAGAGCTAAGATTAAAAATCAGGTGTCCTGACTCCTCATACTGTGCTTTTTCTAGATGTTAAAAAAAACCACATAGTTATGCTGTTCTTTAATTTGTTCTCCTTCTTCCTCATCATCCTTCCTAATATTCATCATTATCCCATATGCTAGCTATGTGTCAGGCTGTGTAATAAGCACTGAATATTACTACAACCAAGTGAGGTTAAGTAATATTCTATTATCATGTTTAACATGAAGACTTGGAGATTGAAATAACTGAAGTAACTTGACCAAGGATACTCTGCTAATGAGTAGCCATCCTCATAAAAACTTGAGACTGTATAACTCCTGTGCTTGTGCACCTAAACACTATGCTAAATATCATCATCAGGTTCCCATCGCGTTTGCACACCTCTTTAAACTACTCTTTTAACACGGACGGTGCTGTGAATTTCACACACAATACTTCAAACTTCACAGTGATGCTAAGAGACATGGATCTTCTCTTGCACTCACCCATGGGGAAAGGCCACTTCCTCTTGCAAGTAGAAGTAAAACAACTTGTTGAAGGCCACACCATTAGGAGGTTGCATACCCAGGCATGGAACCCATGAATATTTCTGTGGTAATGAGTATACAATAACAGAGATAAGAAACAGAAGAACTAAATCTCAGCTTTGTCCCTGAATAGCTGTATCCTGATCTGGACCAAGTCCATTTCCTCTATGGCTCCCAGTTGGCATGTGTGAACCATGAAAGTACTGAGGCTCCTGTCATGTTCTCTGTGATTCTAAGAGAAAGATCAATGGCAATAGCAACAACAACAATAAAAGGAAAGCACAGGTTGAAATTGAAGACGTAGAACTTCTAAGATTACTACACATGATTAAAAATAACTTGGGGGGTAAAAAAAAGAAGATCAGAAAATTCATCCTCAGATCAGTTTTGGAAGATCGTTTATGGCCTGGGTGGTGCCTCATCATGACTAGATCAAAAGCAGAACAGTGATGTAATCGGCTGTTTGTATACAGATGCTGGCCTCCAAATTCCCACATGGGAACATCTGCTGGGGCCAGCCACTTGACAAATAAGCAGGCAATTAGGTAGCAGATGCCTCTGTGCCAAGAACACGAGACCACCAGCTGTGGAGAGGCTGTGACAGGGAAAAAAGGCCACACTGGGGAAGATGCTCTTATGTTCATGTGAGAATCAGACTATCAAGGGCAGAAGAAGGGAGATAAGGTCAGGGACAGAGTTCAGCTGAGGATAACTGCCTGTTTGTTTGAGGAGATGGCATCATAATTCTGAGTCTTGGCTATACATTATAATCACCTGCAGATTTTAAATACCCTGATGCCCGGGCTGCATCCCAAAACAATTCAATCAGAGTCTTGAAATAGGGCATAGGCAGCAGTGTTTTCTAAGGTTATTCAGGTAATCCCAAAGTGCCGCTTAGGTTGAAAAACAATAACCAGGAAGGTTCCAGAATTAACCACTAGGATTGGTGACACAAAGATAGTGGTTTACATAAAGCTCTCATCTTTATTCTACAATGTCTCTCTTTGGAATAACTCCAAATATGCCTTCTGAGTTTACTGAATCCTCATTTCAGTGGTCTAAGACTCAAGCAAAGTCCACCTCCTCAGTGAAACAAATGCTAAGACTTCTCTCTCTGCTACTAACTCAGTGGTTCTCAACCTTCTGGCCCTTTAAATATAGTCCCTCATGTCGTGATCCAACCATAAAATTATTTTTGTTGCTACTTCCTAACTGTAATGTTGCTACTGTTATGAATTGTAATGTAAATATCTGATATCTGATATGCAGGATGGTCTTAGGCGACCCGTGAAAGGATCGTTCACTACCAAAGGTGTCGCGACCCACAGGTTGAGAACCACTGTAAAAACTCGCTATAAACTAGCTGGTCTTTTTTTTTTTTGGGGGGGGGGGAGGTGAGGAGAGGGAGTAAAATAATTATGCTAAGTGTTTACAACAGGCTCTGAACATAATAGGTGCTCAATAAATGTAGGTTGAACTTTAATCTGAGTCACACAAAAAAAGGAAAAATTTGAGCGCTTCAGTGTGGGCATTTTTCCTAATGCTATTCTCAGCCAATCTATTACCAATCTTGCAGATATTGTGCCTCAAATATTTACTTTTTTACTAGTAGTATGTATATCCATTTTCTTTTTTATACCTTTTATAGATTTCAGGGGTATGATCCTATAATTGTACCTCCTCTGTATATTGTATCGTGTGTTCACCACTCCAAGTCAAACCTCCTTCCATCATCACTGATCTCCCTTTTACGCTCTCCTACTTCCTCCCACCCTCCAAATATTTCTTAAACCTGTCTTTTTTCTCTCCAATCTCACTGCTAGTGTTCATTCTTACCATCCCCCACCTGAAGCATTGCAATCCCAGAGAGCTAAAAGCTAGCTTGGATCTGTTCCAGATATCACAGATAGAGAAATCCACAACAAACAAATACCACCTTAGCTCAAAACCTTTCAGGGATTCCCTACTGCCCACAAGACAAAGAACAAGATCTTTATGACCTTGTTTCTGCCAACCTCCCCATACTCACCTGTTTTTATAGCTCCCCTCTCTTTCCCTCACCACACCCAAATTCATATCCCTAAACTATCAATCTTCTTACATTTTCCTCTGAATGCAATTGGATGTTTTACACATCCAACCCATTTCTTATACTGTTTGTGTATCTGAGAACACATTTCTTACCTTCATCCTTCACCTATTCCTTAAACTCACTCAACTCAGGTGCTGACTTATTCAGGAGGCTTCTATGAATCCCATTGCCTTTTTCTATTCCTTGCATTTCCCTCTATCATAACATTTCACATTTTGCTGGAATTTTCCAAACACATTTCTGAATCTCAGCCAGTAGACTATTGGTTCTTCTATGTCAGAGACTATCTCTGATCCCCAACTATTCATAGTTAGGGTACAGAGAACATAGATGCATACTCTGACCTACAGTAGGTGCTCAATCATTTATAAAGTTTTATTCCAGGGAACCTGAGACACTGGAGTGAGCTGTGCTCCCAAGGAGGAGGTTGCTTGTTCTCTTGTATCTTCTTTCACACTCACCCATGGGGAAAGGCCAGAACTAGATCTGTGTTCAAATTCTGATGGTCAGTTAGTGTCTAACAAAAGCCAAGATGCTAAGGGCAGTCCTCTGGGAATCTTTTGCAGACAGAAATGGAGCCATGCAGGAATAGATCTCAGCCTTATTTCTTTCCTCTAAACCAAACTGGCTCTGAGTAATGCCTTTGAGATCCTGACCACATCCTCCTTTTCCATTGCCAAAAACAAGAGGCTGGAGATAAACCATAGCTCAAGCTCCAAGAATTCGGGGAAGGTGACTCGTTTACTGGATCAGGGCCATATTTTAGGAAGGCCCCTTCAACTCCCCTGAGTCTTAGATTAGACTGTGTCCTTCCAGTCTTATAAAAAATGGGCTGTCAACAACAAGTCAGAAAATATTAATGAGGTGGGCAGGAGATGCCCCCAAAGGGGAAGGATTGCAGAAATCACTGAGGAAACACTCAGGAGCATGACATTTCTAAAGAATCTACTCCCTATTTCTAGTTACTGTTGATTCCCCCAAATGCGTTGGAAATATTTAAATTTCATATTTGATTTCAAAAAATTAGGCATGATTTGACTTGGAAGAGATATTAGAGATAGTCTGATCCAATCCCAGGGCTTTTGTTTTCCTGAAGGGAAATAGGGGATTTTGTTTTCCTAGCTGCCCAACACTTAATGTTCTCTTGTTAACCAGACTCCCATTTTCCCTTGGTGTGAGAATTTAAAGATAGTCCCTAAGATTCCTGCTCCTGTACACATTCCCTTTGCAGCAGAACAGATGGAATATAATGACATATCACCCCCATCATTAAATTACCAATCAGTCAACTCAAAAAGATTATCCTGATCTAATCAGAGAAGCCCTTCAAGAGAAGGTGAAGTGTCAGATAGAGGCTCCTGTTGCCCCTGAATAGGTAACTGTCACACTGTAAGAGGATAGGACCATGTGGCAAGGACCAGACAGTGGTCTCTAGGAGCTGGGAGTGATCTCTGGCCAACAGCTAAGACAGAATAGGAGCTTTGGTCCCACAGCCCAGAGGAACTGAATTCTGCCAACCATGTGAGCTTGAAAGAGAACTCTGGGGCTCAGGGGAGACCACAGCCCTAGCTGACTACGATTTGGGCCTGGCGAAACCATAAGCAGAGAACCTAGACTTCTAGGTTCTGACCTGCAGAATCTAGGAGATAATAAAACTGCATTGTTTTAGCTAAGTTGGTGGTATTGTGCTTTGAAGTAATAGAAAGTAATACAGGGGCCGTTCCTTTACTGTTGGCTATTTAAATAGCACTATCTCACGGCTGCCTGCAGGCACAGAATATGACCCATGTTGAAGCTGAGCAGTGTTCTAGCCTCCATCCAGCGATTGGTCAAGAATGCTATGTCACCCAATTTATGCCTATGACAATCAGACCCAAGGCTTTCATTGAAACTATATAGGAAAAATGGGGGGCTCTCTTTTCACTGAAATTGAAGCTGAGGGCATTTCGCTCTGGCATGGAGGTCAACCATATTGCCGCCATGTGACGTTTGGAAATGAGCCAACATGCAGGAGAACAATTTTGAGCGATGGAGGAAAAAAAATTATTTCTTTATATATTTTGAGTCCCCGATCATCTGAGCCTAAAGGAGAAAATACCTGTGCACATTTCAGTGACCTACACCTGTAACCTCCACATTTGGTTTAAGACTGTGTGAGACCAGGCTGTTGTGCCACTGTGATAGAAAATGCTCTATGTGAAATCTGGGACAAGTTGGGGCCCTAGAAGGAATATGCTGACTCAATCAGACAACGACTAAATTGCAGGCATGACATAAAAATAACCAGGTCTCCTGCTGCCCAACATCAGGCCTCAAACATACCTTACTCCTGTGATGACTGCCTCTCCAGGAGTCACACATTATTGATTTCCCAAGAATAGACTCTAACACAGCGGTTCCCAACCTGTGGGTCGCGACCCCTTTGGGGGTCAAATGGACCCTTTCACCGGGGTCGCCTAAGACCATCCTGCATATCAGATATTTACATTACGATTCATAACAGTAGCTACATTACAGATATGAAGTAGCAATGAAAATAATTTTATGGTTGGGGCTCACCACAACATGAGGACCTGTATTAAAGGGTCATGGCATTAGGAAGGTTGAGAACCACTGCAGTGGTTGAACCACTGCAGCAATGGCAGCTACAATAACAATAATTAGTGTTCAATGAGTGTGTGTTATGGCCACACTATTTATTGTGAAGTTTATATATGGTATTTCATTGTATGTTCCCATAAACCCTATGCATTTTGAATCTTATTTTAAATATGAAAAAAGTGAAGCTCAGAAATGTTCACTAATGTGAGCAAGGTCACATAACTAGTTAATAGTGGAGCCTAGACCTCATCCTTATCTGTCTGGTCCTAAGTCTATTCTCTTACCTATTGTGTTAATTGTTGCTAGGATATAAAACAAAAAGCAAACAAGCCTAGGAAACTTTTATTTAATACTTCAAATTTATTGTGAGACTATGTCATAAAGGGTCTTTTTTTATTATTAATACAGATCCACAAATGCTGTTGTATTATTTCTCAGCCAAATCAGCACTCCCATGCATGAAGGAATCTTTAATCCCTAACATTGCAATATTAAATTGCACCTCTTACCCTCCTGTGTTTGAAAGACTATGCAGGACATATATTGGGAAGGAAAAAAAAATGCAACTTATGTGGGGAAAAAATAACAAGCTAGCAGTTGGGACACTTGTATTCAAGTCCCCCTTCTGCCTGTGATTCCCTGTGTGATCTTGGGAAAATCACCTCGGTAGGCCTCAGTCTCATGATCTATAAAATGAAGGAGTTTATATTAAAATTGATGACAACGTTTTGCATGTAGAAAACTTTGTTTCATTATAAGGACATTCTGCTGGAACTCCAAATGTTCCAGAAACTGGTTTTTTTTTTGTTTTGTTTTGTTCATTTGTTTGCTAAATTCACTATAATTTGGATCCCTTGGTTGGGTCCTGGAATATCCCTGAGATGTTCAGCCACTGAAAAGCCACTATGCCCAAAATACAGGTTACACAATTACCTGTTAAGATGCTTACAACATTTATAACTTTGCATAAATATGACATCTTGACTGTATTCAACACACCTCACCAGTGGGGAAATAGAGCAACAAAATGTTGAGTAACTTCACCAAGGAGCAGAGCATGATCACAGATCCTCCTGACTTCAAAGCTTGTTCATCTACTCCAAGCCAAACTGCTCCCCACCTGATAAAATTGATTCTTGAGTCTTAATTTTTATCTATTACTAGAGGCCAAATGCACGAAATACGTGCCAGAGTGGCCTTCGCAGCCGAGGTGGCCGCCTGGACCCCTCCTTTAGCAGCCATGGCTTCATCCGGAAGGTTGCCTGGAAGGACCTCTGGATGGTCATTCTGTTATTCGACCATTCGGTCGATTTGCATATTACACTTTTATTATTATAGATTATAGGTCACTTGAAACATTTTCTGGACCCAGACAACTCAAAAGGAAGTAAATTATATCAGTATCCAAGAAGGCACGGCAGTACCTAAAAGGATCATGAAAGAGTTGGTTATCTATCTTTAAATCAAATCTCTTCTGGGTTCCACTTTCTACTGCAACTCAACAGCATTTAAAAAAACACACTTTAGCTTTTAAAACCATTTTATAATTACAGAAAATTTACAAAGATAGTATAGAGAGTTCCCCTGTACCCCAGAATCAGTTTCCTCTATTGTTAACTATTTAACAATTAGAATGGTACATCTGTTGAAAATGATGAGCCGCTCTTAATGTGGTATTATTCACTAAAGTCCATACTTGTTTCATGTTTCTTAGGTGTTACCCAATGTATCTTCTTCTGCTATGGGATCCCACCCAGGACACATTACACTTAATGATCATGTCTCCGTAGGCTCCTCTTTGCTGTGGCAGTTTCTCAGACTTCCCTAGTTTATAATAATCTTGACTGCTTGAGAAGTACCAGTCAAGTATCTTGTAGACTTGCCTAAATTAGTATTTGGTGGTCTTCTCATGGGTAGATAGGAGTTACCACTTTGGGGGAGCTCATGTGCCATCCCTATCACATCACAGGAAAGGTTTGCATGATCAATATGATTTGTGCTGCTGGGTTAACACTGATTACCTGACTCAGGTTCAAGGGTACTTTTTAGAAACTATAGTGTCTACCCTCTCTGAGTTCCCTCTGGACTCTGAGCACTGCTTCTCTATCAGACGGTCCTAGATGCCTGCAGATACGGTCTTAGCCACAGGGGGCTATGCCAGTCTAGTGACTCAGGGAACTTGGGGCATGTGAAGAGGAGGTTTGTTTGGTTTTCCTAACAGTTGTCTCCATTGTCCTGTTTGCTGTGACACAGTTAACGCGAGAGGTTGCACTTTGAATCTGTTGAAGAGCTAAGGATTTTAAGATGGGTCATGTAGCAGTGGGGGGAATGCAGGTTTTTTTGTCTTGTTTTATTTGTTTTCCATAGGACGAGGAAATTGGGGATATGGGATCTGTTTGTATTTCCCACTCACAATACCAGGGAAAGCAGACAGGCTTTCAGAACCTGATAATAACTACTTGCATTAAAACACAAGACTTTAGTTTTTTAAATGCTTTCACATATTTAATCTGGCCCCCATATTTTGTTCGATAAATACTTGAAGAATGATTGAATGCAAGAAAGAAGGAAAGAAAGGGGGAAAAAAGAAATGAAGAAAGGGAGGGAGGGAGGAAAAGAAATAAAGATGGAGGGAGGAGGGAGGGTAGGAGGGAGGGTGGCAGGAAGGAGAATAGGAGGGAGGAAAGGAGGGAGGGAGGGAAGGAGGGGTGAATGTGTACATTTCTAGGTTAGGGCAGCACTGTGAGATGGAAATGGTAAAGAGATTAGATTAGATGGAACTGGATTTATTTCTTTCTCTGCAGCTTACTGACTCTGGGATCTCATGTGTGAGAGTGGATTTCAATACGATCTGCTCCTTATTCGGTGATTAAATGCATCTCAAGACCAGGGAGAGAGTGCAATGAGCAGTGCATACAGAATAACTGACACGAAGAGGACACCGTATGCTTTTGTTACCATGTGGAACTGGACTGTTAGAACACTCAACACTACCCAAGCTGGTTTGCTCAGTGGATAGAGCCTCAACCTGCAGACTAAAGGGTCCCAGGTTCGATTCCAGTCAAGGGCACATGCCCAGGTGCAGGCTCGCTCCCCAGTGGGGAGGGTGCAGGAGGCAGCCAATCAGTGGTTCTCTCTCATCATTGATGTTTCTCTCTCTCTCTCTCTTTTTCTTTGAAATCAATCAAGATATATGAAATATATACATTTTTTAAAAAAACAAAAAACACTGAATGCTGTATGTCAACATGCATACAGCAATTAATGGTTACAGTCCCCTTTAAAATAGTACTACACAAATAAGCTCACACAAGGGGAGGGCTACTTGTTATTAAGGAGGGAGCTGAGGCCCGAGAGGTAAAGTCAGTGGCATGAGGAAGGAGGCAGGATTTTAACTCAGTCCTGTTGGCCTCGCAGGAACGCGCTGGACTATAAGCACAGACCCCTTCCTCTCCCTCAGGGGATCTCCTTGTCTGTGACTGCAGGGCTTTGTTTGGGGATTGCTTTAGGTATGAAGCATGGCCATCACTTTTAATGACTCAGTCTTCTCGGGTCTGATGCATTCCAGATTCTTTCTAGAGGAGCAGAGGGGAACTCAAAATTCCCTAAAAATGGAGATCACTTTGTGGCTCTGAAATAAAGCTCACTTTATAGCCACTACTATAGAAATCACTGAAGGGTTTATTTCTTTTCCTTCTTTTTTTCCTTAAGAGGAAAAGAGTCATAATTGCTAAGACTAATGCAGTAAGCTCTTCTCTAGAGGATTCCAAACAATGTTGCAGAGCTTCTTAACCCCCTTGGCCACCCCTTTAAGGACCCTCCAAATTATTGTCTCCCAATAGGAGTGCCCTACTCAGCCTTGTGGGGAGAGAACATTCCACCATTCATTAGATGTACCATATGCTAAGAGAAGAGAGGGATGGGGGATCGTCAGGCACTTAGGTCATATGGTTTGTTTCAACACGGGAGATGGTTCTCAGTTGGATATCTCAAGTGTTGTGAATGTTCACTAAATGGAAGAATGTCACATCTGTTATCTGATATTCCAGCCCTTGAGCATCAATAAATACCGATGGGACAGGTATCGCTTTTATTTTTTAGATTATCTGTGGCAAGCTTGTTAGGTTGGGATAAGGAAAACACATAGCTCATCATTCTGTTCACCTCATTAAGACTTAATTATGATTTCATGATCTGGTGCAGACACCTTGTGCCCAGCCCCGTTCCTACCCAGTAGGAAAGATGGTAGTTGAAGATGGAAGAAAAAGTAGTAAGGGAAGTGGAAAGATGGAAGGGGACCCTCCTCTGTCCTTTCTGCCTTTGTAACCAGCATCATCCCCATTCGTCTCCTAACAGGGCTCTCAAGACTTCCCCTGCACTGGCAGCATAGCTGAGGATTTAATCTACTCAGACAGTGGTAGAATTGGTTGCACTTTCTCTTTTATTTCTCTTTTATTGCATTTGCAGTGGGTGTACAACATGTCTTCATTAACTCTCCATGACATTCAGAATAGCTTTGGATAAAAAAGGTACTCAATCAAGAAGGAAAAACAGCCCCCCTCCCTCTCACCTCCAATCCCAAGCATCCCCCAGGGCACGTATTAATTACTGAAGATGAATGCTGGACCTCCATTCTCAGCAGGGGCTTTTAAATTGTATTGCTCTGTCGGGTCAGAAGATGGTGCTTCATCTTGCGAAATGGTAAAGGAGTCTCAACCTCCTGCGGAAGTAGCAGCTAACAATGGCCTCTGCTACTGAGTACCTACCATGTGTCTAACATCATTAGATTCTGTTCCTGAATTAGCCCATGTAATCCTCCCACCTGCCCTCCAAGACACATTATTATCCCCATTTCCTAGATGGGGAAGCTGACTCCAAACACCATGCTATTTCCAGTACAGAAGGTGGCTCCTCATGGTTTGACATGTGGGAGATCTGTAGTTCCTCAAAGTGACCTTGAGTCCAGGAAGACACTGTCACAGTTACCTCCCTTGTTAAAGCCTATGGGAGTGGAGGAGATGGTTCTCAAACCCCAATTCATAAATTGACCTTTGGAGGAATGCTTCCCAGTTTCAAACAAGATAAGCAGGGCTGTCACTACTATCCACAGAAGAGACAATATTAAGGTGAAGTTGACCCGCATTTGGTTAACTGCTGTGTCGCCAAAGTCCCTTTTTCTCAGTCTTTCCCTGCCTTAACAAAGCATTTCATAAATGAAGCTGAAGAGATTAAGAGCCCAGAAAAGCAACACTTTTGCCAAAATGTTTTATGGGGAACTCTAGTCTCAGTGCTTACTATCAGGGAATACTTTTTGAAAAATCCTAAATATTCTCCCCCTCCTTATCTCCACTCATTATTTCAAAAAACACGTGCTTACTGAAATTCTGAGGATCCTGCAGGAAAACAAACAAAAACTAAGCCCACCGTACACACAAAAAATACTTCTGCATCCCCAATACGCTTTCTCTGCTATTTAAACTTTATATAGTTTCTCTGGAACTATCTGTTCAAATCCTTCGGAATTGTGGCTTTGCAGAGATCATCTTAGGAATCCTTTTGTCGAAGTGTTGTCATCATAAATCCCAAGTAAAATGAGGATTTCACTGCTCTTCTGGAAATTCTGTATCAATTTATCTTTATTGCTCTTCAGCTTATAGATTAAAGAATATAAACTGATGTCGCATGACAGATTTATTAATGAATTAAAGGGTGAGCAATGTATCCCAGCTTGTCCTTTTCCACACCTCTATCTTGTTTTCTTTTATTACAAGTGAATATTTGTTCACTTTACAAAATTCATGCTTATCCAAATGTAGACTCCATATGATCTACCTTGAGTTGCAACAGGATTTAATTCTCATTCTCTCACAGCATGTAAACTCCCTTATAATGGTCAGCTAGCTTGATGCCTAGAACATTGTGGGCTCTCAGGAAAAGGTGAGTTGAATGAGTTCCATTTGAATTAATTTTATCCACTCAGGTGTGAGTTTCTTGTGGACAGAGACCAAAGTCATACTCATCTTGGTTCCCAGACACTTAGCAAGTACCCAGTGTATAGCAGACATTCAGTACACCTTGACTACAATCATTTCTCCTTTAGGAGTGCTTCAGAGTGGCCTTTGAAGGAAGGTCTCTGCCACTAGAGGCAGGCACACTTGTGTATGTACTCCCATTCTGTCATGCATTTGCCATATGAGTTTAATTAAGAAGCTAAGTATCTGCATCTATTAAATGGGGCTAACACAGCCTGTTTTATAGAAGGGCCATTAGTTACACATGAAGACATGCAGGTCAATGTGCTTTGTAAACACTAAAGAGTTACTTTAAGGTATTTATTTTATGGTTGTAAAATGGTCTATTCCATATAAATATTGATTTAAGAGAGGAAGAGAAAGGGAGAGAGATAGAAACATCAGTGATGAGAGAGAATCACTGATCGACTGCCTCTTGCACACCCCACCCTGGGGACTGATCCCACAACCTGGGCATGTGCCCTTGACTGGAACTGAATCTGGGACCCTTCAGTCTGCAGTCTGATTCTTATCCAGAGCCAAACCAGCTAGAGCAGAGTTGTCTATTCTTGAAATTAGTCAAGTTTAGTACTCAAATAAGCAAGCATTAACTGTTTCCTGTATGCCAGAGAAAGAAATAGACAAAGAGATAACAGTGAACTGATGTGGTACATGATGATGGACATAATTGGGATAATTGAAGTATGTTTTTGGAACCCAGAAAAGGGACACTTTCTAATCACACTGAGGCTTCAGGTGAAAAAGGTGATGCTGCAGGTGTGTTTGGAAGGAAGACCAGTCTAGGCAGAGGAAAGAGCTTGAGCAAAAACAAAAACAAACAAAAAAAACCACACAACAAAAATAAACAAAAACAAAATAAAACATAGAGACGAATGATACACATGTGTGGGGAACTACAACTCTTACAATGCACATGCCAGTCCAAAGGTCCTGTGATAAACAGTTGCCTACTTTATGTAATGTTTTACATAGTTTTGGAGAAGAGGAAGTCAATGATGCTTTGTCAAGCGTGCTGCCTTTCAGTTAACACGTCATAGGGATGAATCCTTCCCCATAACCCTTTGAGGGTTGCTAGAACTCAGACAACAGAGGTTACCTGACTGATCACATATCCTGTCTTAACATGTCTCTCCTAGTGAAGGGTGCTCAGTCTGGGTTGGGCCTTTTGTTCTACATGGCCAAGTTAAGTCAGTGGGGGCTGCTATGGAAGTGGGGTCCCACGACACCTGGCTGGCTGGTTGTAATTCATCACTACAGGGCAGTAAGGAAGGAGCCCAGGCTATTCGAACACCCAGGAGGCTGTGACTGAAGAGTTCCAACAATTAACATTTGCAACTCAGTGTCTCAGTAGGAGACCGAAGCTTTGGAAACTCTGGAGCTCAGCAAAGATTCTGAGGGTTGGGAGCCTTGTCTTTTTGGACACCTTACCCCAAGGAGCTCTCCAAGCCCCTGACATTTGGGGGATTGTCAGAGCTCTGGGCTGCCAGAGAGAGGCCCTGTCTCAGAAGCCAAAGTCATCAACAGAAAGAACTGAATGAGCAGGTTTTTCAGAGGCTGGAAGGAAAACTGTTTCGAAAATCTGTTTTGACTTTTGCAGACACTGCCTTTCCCTCTGGCCCCATAATTGAGTGGGGCTGGCGATACTTATTCATTTCTTAGTTTATGGCTGAGTCACCCCCTCCTTCTCATCAAAATGTTACGAGCATGCAGAAGAAAGGCGTTTATTGAGCAGCCTCACTTCATTTGAGGGTGGTAGTGGTGGTGGGGTCATGGCTGTTATCCCCAAGCAAACTCCAGAGGGGTCCTGAACTGAGCAACGGAGCAGGAAAACAACAGTCCTCATGCAGCTGACCTAGCTGACTTGGGCTTTCTTTAGGTGAGGGTGGGGCAGGGGAATCTATTGGAGCAGCAAATAAGATAGCAGTGTCCTTCTACTCACCAGGATCTCTTTGACAGTTAGGCAAAAACTTATGTAGGTACCCAGCAAATGGTTGGCAGGTAGTAAGTGCTCCATATCTTTATATAGATGCCTTCCTATATATAGTCTTTTTATTCTCCTCTTCTTACCCGGTTCCATCCCTCTGATTCTGTTTGCAAACCTAGACTATTCCAAAGACCTTCTTTTAGACCTGCGTCAAATATGAGCCTTTGGTACAGACAATTTAATCAAATTATTAATTATGCCCCTGGGCTCTCAGTCAGTAAGAAACGCGTTGCTGTTGTATTGCATTATTTGTTTTACCAAGTATCTTCAGGATCACTACCTCATTCAGCCTGTACTTCAACTTCGTGAAGTAAACAGGCAAACAGTATTATCCCATTGTACTAAAGCTGAGAGTCAAAAACAGTGATGAGCTGATGATTCCCTAAATATTTTCTTCTGGCTTATATTTTTATTTTTTTCTTTGAATTCTAGTTTGAGAGACATATTTACCTGCTTTACATTTTTACCTTCCAACTCAGCACATCTAAAACGGGTCTCATCACCTTTCCTTCTCCAGATTTTCCTGGGCAATATGGTTAAGTGGAAATCTGCTGTTCATTCATTCATTCATTCAAAACAGACCTTTCCTTCCCTCTATAGCCACATGGCCAATCAGTTACCAAGTAACCATGTCCCTTCCATAATCTCAAAAATCCACCTGCGTGGCTTCCATTTCACTCCAAGCCATGGTCATCACCAGCCTCCTAACCAACCTCTGAGTATTGACTTTGGTCCCACCCAGTCCATTCTTGACACAACAGACTGAGTGTTATTGGTAACATGAAAGTCCAATCATAGCACTTTCCACCTCCACTATGTTGAATTTTCAATGGTTAATGGGTCTGTAGGATAAATTCATACATTTGATTATTGATGATGTGACTATTATGATTTGTGACCTGAATACTGATAGCAGTTATCCCTCTAACAGCGTCTCACACATCGTAGGTCCTTGATGAATACTTGAGAGGTGCAGTAACCTGTCGGAGGCCCTCCACACAGAGTGAACAAGCTGTTACTCTAATTTAAGCCCGGTTTCTCCAAGGTAAGTACCGTGTGAGGGAGAAAAATATTCAAGAGGCCACAATGCAGGGATAATCCGAATTCTTTCTGCTCTCAGTTGATAGACGTGATGTAGCCCCTAATGTAGACTATAATGAACTGTAGTTGTCTTCTACAATGAAAGCTTCTCTAAGCTTTTACCTGTCTCCGTTATCTCTCCACATCTTCTCTAGTTGTTCCCTTGAGGAACCACTCTGTCTGCACCCCACGCTGCCTTTGATTCTTGCAAGATGAGAGAAAAGTTCCCAAGATTTTTGGTGTTTGCTTTTTCTGGTTTTGTTTGTCTTGTCTGTTGTTGCTCTCATCTACCCATCATGAAGTCCCCCACCGCATAAACCCATAAATGGAAATACAAATAAACTAGAGGCTAGTGTGCCTGTAAAACCAAAGACTTATAACAGTATTTTTCTCCCTCATCATATGCTTCCACCAGTGTTTACTTAGCAAGAAATTTTAACATAACTAAAACAGCTGTTATTGCCCCAGGGAGGACTAGGGAGTCCCACAAAGAGTATCAGTGCCAACAAGTCTGATATTAAATTTAAAGGTTGTTGTGAAGAAGTTTCCCATTTCTGTCCGAAGAAAACTGAGGCCAGAGGGTGAAAGAATATGCCTAAGGCTGCTCAGTGAGAAAGCTGCAAACCTGGAATGCAGGTCTGAGGATTCTCTAGTCCTTGCCTTTCAGCTGTCTAACAACTCTGAGGCTATTCAACACTGAAATTCCAGAAAAATGAATCCCATTTTCTGTGGATCCAGAGATAATTAGCATCACAGTCAGAGTTTGAGGAGTGTGGAAATTGACTGCGTTTTGAGGGAT
>PVJC01005713.1:27595-57983 GCA_004026665.1 Murina feae
GGAAGGAAGGAAGGAAGGAAGGAAGGAAGGAAGGAAGGAAGGAAGGAAGGAAGGAAGGCGGGAAGGAAGGAGAAAGAAATAAAGAGAAAGGAAAAGAACAGCAGCTGAATGACAGACTCCATGCATGTGTTTGGCTTTGGTTTTGGTGGAGTGGATGGGCTGGTTTAAATTTGTCAGTTGCTGGCTCAGATTTCCAGTGCTTTGCCTCTGAAGCGTGTTTCTGTTGAATTTTAAATGGGAGTGAAATTAGGTCTCCACATAGGACCTTTCATAGTTTTATTTCCTTGGGTGTTCCTGAATGGCTCACAGGACGGAAAGCAGTGCTGTGCATGGGACCCTACTGAGAGGCCCTTATGCTCTGAAGGAGAAATTACTCATTGCCGCCGGGTTATTAGTTGAAACACATCTAAAACCTGGCCATGCAGATGTTAATCTTGGGCGTTTGGAGGCTGTAAAACGTATCAGGAAAGGAAATTTAGGCTGTAAGGAAACCTATTGCTGATTTACCCCAATTCCTTTTTTTTTTTTTTTTTTAAGAGAAAATCAAAGAGTAGAGTAGGGAAGTGACATGTCTCAGGGTTACAGTGGTGAGTTACCAACAAAACAACGAGGGATATCCCTGTTTCTCAGCTAAGCTGTACTAAGAACAAGGAAGCCTTTAAAGCACCGAGTGTCACTGTGTTGATGGCAGAATCCCTGCAGACAAAACAGGGCTCAGTCCTTTCTCTTTCATTGTTGTCTATGCCAAGGTCTAATAATCTATAAAGTATTTTGAGCTCAATTATCATTTTCTTATCAATAGCTGAGCTCAAATAGTGCCCAGGGCCCCCTCTGCCACTCTTCCAAGATCTGCCCCATGGCCCTCTCCTTTCTTCACAAAGACTGCAACCTCCCCCCACCCCCTTTCCTGGGATTGGCTTCACAGAGCTGCCCTCCATGGGGTCACTGAAATGTCTCTTTCCTTTGAACACAAGAGCCTGAGGCAGTGTGGTATTCAGGAAAGGAAAGTGAGGCAGGACAAAGAAAAAGCAAACACCATCAGATAAATTACTGCGCTATCCATGGCTGCCCAAGAACATAACAGCTGATGGCTGGCTTGGGGAGGGTATCTCTGAAACAGCAGGGTAGAATCACTATGCATCAGCACAGTTATTCAGGGCTGAGCGAAGACAAATGGCAAGGATTTATCTGTTTGGTCTTTAACCTCTCATTGGTCATAATGTTCCGCAAAGAAGCTAATGCTCCAGCATCATCGGACATGTCCAGAGATCACCGTAGCTGTCAGAGCACCTGAGGAATGGCGGGATCTGAGCAGAAAGGATACTGAGGCTGCAGGAGCCTGCACTGCAGCAGGTTCCACAGGGGCCAGGCAAACATCCTGGTCCTTCTTCCCTAGGGAAGGTGCAGGCAGTTAAGTGTCAGGAGATGAGGTGACAGAAAGATCCAAGAAATACCAGGTCAGATCACTGTCTCAAGCAGATCTGAGATGTGTGAACCACAACCAGAAGCTTCTACATAGCCCAGATGGAGAAGGTCAGAATTCATAATTTAGAGAGGCCTTCAGAAACTATTTTTCTATTTGAACCCCATGCTTTGCCAAAATATATCAATGGTGTATCCACTCTTCAGCCCTTCTGTTCAGCTGTCTCTCTCATTCTCCATCTCTCCATTCTCTCTCCTCAGTATCCCTATGGCCTTAGATAAAACTTCTCAACCTTAGTTATTAAAGATGAATTGATACATCCTCCACCCCACTGCCATAACTAAAAGAGTTTCAAAAGGAAAATGGAGGATAGATTAGAGTGTCTTGAAAACCAAGTTTAACTGAGTTTTGGAGCTGCCCAGTGACAAACTCTAGCAAAGAGTGATGCTATACTTTTGCTCCAAATATTTTTTACCAACTCCCCATACTTGAATTCCATTCTTTTCTCCTTTCTAACCCAAGTCCTACCCATTTCCAAGACACACCTAATTCCACCACCTCTTTTTTTCACTCATGCTTCCATTTCTGAGATGTTTCATAGTTATTGAGCATCTACTGAATTCTAGGTACAGGCCACGTTTCTAGGAATAGAATGGCAACCTAATGCTAGCAAGTCTAGCAAGAAGAGCTGTCAAAAATAGAAAATTACAGCCTCCTGTGAAAAGATTTAGGAAATACTTCTCAGGAAAAAATGGCATCTAACATACGAAATGAAGGATGAAAAGGGATTAACCTAGATCCCTGCCGAGGAAACTATGTTCAATGGCTGGAAGGCAAGAGAGAGCATGGTGCTTCTGATCCCTCAATATGAACTGACCCACAGAAATATTGCATGAGCGGTGTGGTGGTCGGTCTCGATGATCCCTGGTGGTTCTGATCTAGTCAATTTATTTACAATCTGGTGTAGTTTCCTTCTGCTTTCAATAGGGTGAGTAGGTGTAATCACTCAGATGTTTTGGAAATGATAGTGTGTGACTTTCAAAGTGAAAAAGACATTACAGTTTGAACCATACCCTTTCCTGGATTACTAATTCTGGGGCAATGCCACCTGCCATGTCATGAGGACACTCAAATAGTCTTATGGAGAGGATGCACATAGAGAAAAACTTAGACATCCTGCCAGCAATTAGCATTCATTTGCCAGGTGTGTGATTCCACTCCTTTGGAGGTAGACCCTCCAGTTCTAGTCGAGCCTTTAGAAACTGTAACCCCAGATGACATCTTGACTGCAACCTCATGAGAATCCTGACCCTGATCCCCCTGGCTGATGTGCTCTCCAACTGCTAATTTACAGAAACTGTGGGCAGTAATAAACATGCATTGTTCTAAGGCATGCAATATTGGGGCAATTGGTTAGATAGCAGTAGGTGACTGATACAAGAGGAACGGAGCTAAGACTGGGGAAGTAGGCATGGATCAAATCATGTAGGGATTTTGTAGAGTCTGTTGAGATGTTGGCACTTTAAGAACTACAATGAATCATTAATAGACTTTAAATAGAGGAGTGATGTCATGAGGTTTATGTTCCTGTGGACTCTTTGAAGTCAATTGTATCCTCAAATTTCTCTTTCTTGAATGGTGCTGCACACAATGCTTTGCACTAAACGCAACAAATGTACATTTCAACTGGAGAATGATAGATTGTAGACAGTACAGGATCTCTCAGTAGCGGCAAGGAAGGAGGATCTCTGGTTCCCAGACTAAATAAAATTGATGAAATGCAGCTCCAACATGCTCCCACTTCCCACCAGACCCATATTTATGGATGATTGAAGTGAAATGTCTGCTGTCAAGCATGTTAAATGCAGCCTCTTTATTACATGAGTGTGGGGGGACAGGAAGAACATCTGCCTAACAGACATATCATAATATAGCATGATTTTTCCCAAACATATTTATATTCTTTGTGTGGGAGTTAGAGTAATGATTTGACTCCAAAATGTCAAAATATGTGATGTACAGAATAATATAATCTTAAAATAATAGACTGTTGAAGTAATCTAGTCCAACTCAATCTGGATTCATCTTTAAAGAGGTTCATAATGGTACCTACTTTGAGTGTCATCTGCTAGGTATTCTGCTAAAACCCTCAAGTTACCTGGTTTACTATAAGCACACCTTAGAGGTATATACTATTAGCACTTTAAAAATGAATATATAACCAAGCCAAGATTTAGAAAGCCTACCTTGGTGCTTCTCAAATGCTAAAGTGCAAATGAATGGCCTGGACCAGTTAGGATCCAGATTCTGATTCAATAAGTCTGGGTTTATGGGTCCAAGTTTGTGTATCTCTAACAATAATGCAGCTCCCAGGTAATGCTGGCATAGCTTAGGTAAATAATACACAGTCTCAGGGTAGGGGTGTGGCAGACGGAAAGCCTCTCCTGCTGATCTTCAAAGGGTAGATTCTTAATCACTAACAACCAACCACATCTCCATCCCACTGGAGTGGTGGTTATTGAGTCTCTTCTCAAATGCTTCCTTATGCTTGAGATCCTCCACTTCTCAAGGTGACTCTTCTTTCCAATTTTAAATGGCTATAAGGTGACGGGTTCTTTCATGGGCTAAAGTCAAGTTCTGTACCCACGGAGCTTCAGGGGGTCACTTGTTGAACCATTACTAAAGCAGCACTTTCTTTATGATAAGACTATTGCCCTTTCCCTGCTCTTTACTACTCAAGGGCTCCTGGAGAAGAAAAGGGGAGAATTTGGATATGAAAAAATCTCTTGAACCCAGAACATGAACAAAAGAATTATTGGACACACAACAGGGGACAGAGGCACAGTATTCCAGAATGAGAGAGTGTAGGCATTTACTAACCTGCACCAGCCCTAAAGGAACAGTGTTATAGAAAGAGCCAGCTGTACTCAGGATCATCTTTCCTTTCTCATACGATTTCCACCAATAGGGATATGGCCTTGAACATGTTGATAAATAACATATATCATGAGTGAAATTAATTATACCCCTCCCATACAAATTGGCCCTATTGATCAACTGAGTCCACTCTTACTCCCACGCATATAGAATAAGGCTTAACAAGTTGCCTATGAGAAAATTAGCTGGCTCTGGTGGACTGAATTCATAAGCTCTGAGTGGTGAGAGTGCCTTTCCTACTAACTGGCTGTAGGGTCTCGAATACTAAGCTAAATTGTCTGATTTCTAGGAGAGTAGTATAGTGTACAGAAAAGACATGGAAACAGGGGATCAGACAACCTGAGTTCTAATACCGCATCTACAGCTAATTTTATGTCTTCATCTAACCATCTGCAAAAAGAGGGTCTGGCCAGAAATCAGACCAAATGGTCACCCACTTCTACCAGATCAGAAACTCTGGGTATTAACTTCACAGAATGCAAGCCAAGCCTTGGCTTCAAAGGAGACAGGAATCCTGCATCTCACAACCAGGACACTAAACTGATTACTTTTCTTCATGTTCTAACAGCAGCAGCAGAAAAAGAAAAAGAAAAAATCAGGGGTATGACGTTAGGAAAGGAACCAGTGATGTTGACCGGGGATCCTAATCTGTTACTCATTTTTTCAGGGCAGGATGTATTTCTCTCAAAAGCCAGCGGAGAGCAAAGATCCACAGATGGATGGTGGCAATTCTCACTGTCTTGTCTCTCAATTCAGAATGTACTAGATTAACAGACATTTGGAAACCTCTCAGTTCCATATTCCTGACTCACAAATAGGAAATATGAGTTCTTTGAGGTCCTGCTGACATTATATTGTTTCTTGATGTTCTTTGGGTAAATTTCTTTAAGTGTCTATCCTCAGCTGAAATGATACCAAATAATTGTTTCCATCAATAATCCTTAGTGACTTGTAGGAGATGGGCCCTCAAATGCTGCCATCTGCCATAGGGAGACCAAGTTTCCATTTAGATGATAAACCACAAGAATTTTAGAAGCTATGGGCCAACTTTTATGGAGGTTTCTTGTTAATATTACTCATGATATATTTTCCCCCTATTACTCCAAAGCCATATCCCTTTCAACGACTGGAAAGAGTGTGTATTGTCTGAGTTTAGTGTCTGTAGAGGCAGAGGCTTGGGGAAAATGAGGCTTCTTGGGTGTGGATTAAGCACCAGGAAAGTGTTCCAAATATAGAATTGCAGGGTCAAAAATGTAACAGAGTCAATTATTTTAAAAATCAGACTTGAGAGAGTGAAGGGCAAAGAGAAAAGAGGCTCATGTTTATCGACACCAGCTATGTGCCAGGCACATGCTGTACCTTCATTCATGGCTCCCTGTTTAACTCCTGAGAATTATTGTTAATCCAGCATTCCAAGTGAGGGAATTCAGTGAAGATTGCAAGAGTTTAACTAACTTGCCCAAATTCACATAGCTAGCACGTTGCAGAGAGCCCTTGTCTCCAGCAGGTCTTGTAAGATCTAGAACCTAAACTCTTTTCAGCATTCCTGGCTCTGCCACTTTGCTAAGTCACCTTGGATGAGTTACTTACCCCGACAGAGTCTCCACTTCTTTATCTCTAGAAAATGGCATGTAGGAATGAGTTTGATGCTTTTACCCAGAGCAGAGCAAGAAATCAGCACAATAGAAATGGTACCTATTAAAGTTATCAACATCATCTTATTGTTTGCTGCCTCTTAAAGAAAGGAAGAAAATAGAGGGAGGGAGGGAGGATGGAAGGATGGGAGAAGAGGGAAGGAGGGAGACTGGAAGGATAGAAGGCAAGTGCTAAGGCAGTGGAGAAGGGGAAAGGAGTAAGAAGAAATATCACACCATTTTCTCCCTGAATTATATGTGTTTGATTCTGTGGACATGAAGTTGACTCTTCAGGACCTCACCATGTGCTTCTGCGACCATAGTCAGAATGCATGGGGAAAACATTCACAGATAAGACCCTTCCTCCTTTGTCTTCCCCTTAGTTATACTCTCTCCTTCCCATTACCTACGTGGACCCCTTGTCTATTTGTATAAAGCCTCTTTGTCCTCTCTTGCCTGTGAATGCATCTTCATCTTGAGAAAGGTGGGCTGCACAGGCAGGAAAGCAGAGGACAGGAATTTGGATGTAACTGGTCAGATGCATGTGCAGAGCCCCAGTTAGAGAGAATGGAACGGAGTGGGTTGGTTGTACAGAGATATCCAGAATTATTCAAATTTAGCTTCCTGAACTGCCAGCATTGAATGGAATTACTAAAAGCTAAACCAGATTGAGTAGGAAGGCCTTATCGATCACCTAGTATAATTGGTCCATTTTACAGATGAGGAAACTGAGGCACAAAGCAAGGGACTTCTACCACCAGGAAGGGAGGCAAAGGGTGTCATGACTGTCATTTCTTTTTTATATACTCTGGCACTTCAGCCCTTATTCATCTTCTGCTTGGAGATACATCATAGTGACCTGAGGGATTTTGAATTGTCACTTTTGTCTCTGTTCTCCTTCCCCTTGGGTTCCTGACTTAGGAGCTCCAAAAAATACTCATTCATCTTACTTTCTTTATCCACTTCAAAACTGTCTGGCTTTCCCCAGACACCAGTTACTCTCTTTTTCCAATCTTAAATTTCAGCCCTGAAGCATTCCCCAATAAGGACTCAACTGAGGGAAGTCATTCTCAAACAAATATGTTCCAGACTTATAAAACTAGCTTCAGACATGTGTACACACGTGTACTCCACAATATACTTCCGATCAGCAACTGACTTGCTTTTGAACATTGGAAAAGCAGATCCGCATTTCTTGTCTAGGACTGTGAGCTGTTAAGAATGTGATTGTTTGGTTGGATAACACTAATTTTCATGCTACCCTAGAAAACCAGAGTGCATCTGAGTTGGTTGTTATATTTATGAGAACTCTTTTCCAACCTACCTCTGTGGGTTATCAAATGTACAGACCGAGTTGGCCACCAAAAGGAGTTACAGTATAAGCAGGTAGGAAGAGTTCATTTTAGGAAGCTTTAATCTAATACTTGCAGAATTGTGGAGAATTGTAATAATGCCTCTTTTTTTTTTTTTAAGTTTTGAAGTCACAGGATCAAATGCCTCCTCAGATGAATTAAAACAAATAAAGCAAGCGAATGAATTCATGTTGGTTTCCATTTGGAAATCTTTGCCTTTTCCTTGATGGTGTTCCTCACCCCACCCCCGTCTTGGGAGATCAAAAGCTCCTCTATAGGACCAAGAGGAAAATCAGGTTTTAGAATTTGCCACACTTTCCCCACCCTCTCTCAGAATGGGCAGGGGCTGCGGCCGCTTGGATCTTAGCAATTGCATCCCTCCTTTGTCCCTGCGGTGGTCCATGGGAAGACCCAGGCCATTGTCTGTGGCTCCAACCTTTGTTGGATTCTTGAGAAAGGGCTGCTAAGGCAGACACAAGGACAGCTTTTAAGTTTTGCCACCTCGAAAACTCTATTGAGGCATTTTGTGTGGTTACTTGTGGGGGTCAGGCGTGTGATCTGACCCCTGGCATCCCCTGGTAATTAGAGCATGCAAAAAAGTACCTCCTCCCTGCCTAATTGGCTCTCTCAATGAACCTTTCAGAGAGGAAGTTTGTCTATGACTCATTTGCCCTCCCAGCAAACTTCAGGCCCCAACACATTCCTCTGTCTCTGTGATGGGTTGGAGACTTAGGAAGTGATTAGAATTGGGATCAAACAGGCCCCTGATTGCCCCATTCCTAATGGGGCTCATTAACTCTTTGAGAGCTGTCTACCACCCTGGTGGGAAACTGCAACCAGAGACACTTTCTCAGGCTCGGTCATGTTAACATGCTTATAACTTATTCCCAGGAAGTACGGTAGCTCATGAGCTCTACCTGGAAATCATGGTGTCAGAACAGCAACATATAGGTCAGTATTTAAAGGAAAAAAAAATGAGAAAAAAAAACACCTTAGGAAAAGACATGAAGCTGCCAGGGCAGGGAGGTGAAGTACAAAATAGTTATTTAAATAAGTCATGCTACACCTGTAGCAGGAATTGGGGTCTAGGGAGGCAATAAAGATTCTCTTCTATTATTACGGTTCCCAGCTCTCGGGCTCTGTGCGGGTTAATTAAAGCCAGTGTGAATGTTCCTGAACAGCCCTAGACACGAGACCTTCCTGGACACAATCCTTGTAGACTACCCTCCAGCAATGGCCACATCGAATTTCCTGCTGGAAAGATTAAAAAGGATTCTTAGCAGGCTCCAGTGCGGACATATTAGGTCCTGGTTTTGTAGGTTATCTCTTGTATTTCATGAATGATTTGCCTCCTACCTTCCTGGTTGATGCCCAATTCATTTACAGACTGTAACTTGAATCATCCCTGAAAGATTGTGACTTTTTGGAGTCCTTAAATGGTGACTTATGTGACTAAGGAATGCTAAGTGTTAAAAATACAGACAAACACAAGACTGTTAATGCCACAGGAGTGATGAGGAAGGAAGGGGGAATGAAGGGGTGAGAGAAGAGTTTTCTCTGTACAGCTTTGAGTATATAGGATATTACTCTTATGATACTTCAATGAGTTTTAATTTTAAAAATTTGAAAAAAACTTTAAGAAATGTGTTTATGTATTTTTCATAAAAGAATATATAAGCTGGCTTTGATTTGTGTTGGCTTTTTTTATTCAATGTATCTTATGTTACATGGATTAATAAGCATGAGATTTTGAAAACTATAAAAACTCATTTAAGAGTTCATGTAGATCAACCTAGATATTTCCATATTGAATCTTAGTTCTACCACTTACTTGTTGGATAGTATGAGGCTAGTGATTTATTCAATTTCATCAAAGATCTTCATCTACTAAATGGAGATATTGTGTGACTATCTTAAGAGTTTGCCATGTGGATTAAGAAACAACAGTGCATATACTGTGTCCCGGGCATAGCTTTGTCAATGGGATGAATGTTGTTATAATTAAGAGAACTGTGACTGTGACACAGGGGAGTAAGTCAAGATCACCTAAAGGGAGAAATAATCTATACTTCAAGCTCTCTGACTTCAAGCTTGCTTCCCTATGACCCCAGGTGGGTCTATTTATAGGTCCTTACAATAGTCTCAGGAGTTAAATGGAACGTGTTTGCTTTATTATCTCTAATTTATACAAGAATAAATAAAAGAAAGCATCTAATGCTGGCTTGAATAGTCCAAAACCCTTTTCACAGCCTAACCAGTATTATGTTTTCACTTACTTCTTTTGGAACTGAAATAAAATAGCACATTTTTAGGGTACCAGAGATGACTTTCCCATCGGTGGTGGGGCAATATTGTTGTAATTTTTTTCCACTATGGGATTTTAAAAAACTGAGCCCACTGGTGGAAATGGTCTGATTCCTTTTGCCTATACTGTGAAGTCCTTCAGAATATACATCAATCATCAATTTATAGTGCCCATCAATTTATAGTGCCTATCACTTGACCACTTGACGCACCTTTGGATGGAAAATAATTAAAGTCTAAGTTGTGAGAAAATGTAAAACTTAGTAAATCCAGGTTTTAAATGTTAATGGTAAGGCTGAGTCTTATTCATTCTTATATCCCAAACAACATGCGCTGTGTCTGGTGTGTAGCACAGACCAATAAATGCTGGTTGGTGATTTCTGGCTACTATTTCAAAATCTTAAAAAAATATATATATGAAGGGATCAAGGAATAACCACTTCATTTGTTGCCTGCAAGACATGTCCTTGGGTAAATGAAAGATAGGGCCAGACTTTGAATCCTTTGTATATAATAAAGAAGAGAGAGGAGAGAAGGGGATGGGGACATAGAGGAGCAGGAGAGGATATGTGGAGGAGGAAGAGAGAGAAAGATAAGGGAAGAGAAGAAAGAAATAAAATTTGTACTCCTAAAATCCATCTTATGAAAAGTGAGCACAAGGAGTTATAGTGCAAATGAGTCTTGGAATCTGAAAGGAACAAGACAAAGGGTCAGAACTTTCTGAATTAACAATAGAGGTATTTGTAACAAGCTCAATGAACTATGTGGCAAAGACTTCTATTTTCAGGCCTTACTATGAAATCATTACAATTTTACACAGATGCCCACCAGATTACTGCTATCAACAGATAGTATGCCAATTCAATGCAACAGGAATCCCCAATTTGGAGATGCAGTGAATAAGGAAAGTAGCCAGCTCTGCTCTGTTCCACTCTGCTCCATGATCAATGCCTCTGATCTGCTCAGGTGATAGGTCTTTGGTGTTTCAACTCTGTAGGGAACAGCTCTAGGGTCAAGCCTTGGGTTGACCTGTGGCAGGGCCACAAACAAGTCTCAGCCTGGAGGGCAGAGTTCTCTTAGCATAATTAAGCCTGACCTTGTAGCCCTCCCTAATTCTTTCCTAAGTAGCTAAGGGGCTGTGGGAGGTGCAGTAAGTGTTCCCAAAACAAGAACATTTGTATACATGTTTAATCTACCCTTGTTTTAATCAGGCTATAAAATAAACTATCAGCTTGCAGGCTGGGTCTTTTGTGTCCTCATCCAGGCACAGGAGGTTCACAAAGTCCCAGCTATATTATCTTGTCTGTCTTTTCTTCAATTCTTCACTGCCCCTCTACAGGTTCACCCTTGGCCATGCTGGTTTGGCACACAGCTCTAGCCGGGGAAACACAAACTTCAGTGATCCCTGGAAAGTGTGCTCTACGACCCACAGTGGCAGAAGGGAGCTGGCTTATAGACACAGAATTCTCCACCCTTTGACGTGATTAGCCCACCCTTGGTGCCTGGTTGATCCTTACTCATACAAATGAGGACTCCAAATCCTCACAGTTTGATTGGCCCAAAGGCACTTTCCTGATTGCTCAAAAAAGAGCCATTCTGATTAGTTAGAGCTGTGAAGCTCTGATTGGATAGGGAAGCCTCAATCCTATTGGTTGAAATAGGATTCCAAGAAACTTATATGAGGACTGGCTCAGAAAACAGAAACACAGTGCCAGTAGGCAGTTCAGTGCACAGGTCAGCAGTTCAAGACGAAGGCAGCCAGTTTAGTGTAGAAGCTGGCAGATGAGTGGCAGAGGCTTCTCCAGGAAGTGCAGTTTGCATGAGAGAGCCCTGTGCAGAAATGGCTGCTAGGCTTTGCCTTTTTTATTTGCGTCCAGTTAGCCACCAAGAGCCCTCCTTAGTACGTGTCTTCTTCTTCCTCCACCTCCAGGGTTCACACTGCTGTTTTCTCTCACATATATGCATGCACAGATGTGGACAAACACACATTTAAACTCTTCATACCGATAGACATTAAAGATAGCGGTATCCACTGGACATTTTTCTTAACTTTAACATTCAAGTTCATGGTTTAGAGAAGAGACCAGGACTGGACCTGTCATTGGCTTTCTCCCTGCCCACTAGTAAGACCAGGCGGTCCGCGGGCGCTGAGAAGCAGAATGTTGTGCTACAAGGCATACTGCGTAAGAGACCAGTTTTCCAGTTCTTTGTGCTCTTGTACAACTCACTGTGGACCTGGGCCTATACTTTGTTTTTCTCTTAATATCCTTAAGTTTTTCTCATGTGAAAGGAAGAGTTCAGAATAAAAAATCTTGATGGTTTTGCCAGTTTTTAAATCTTCTATGTTGTGTTTTTTTCATGGCTACTTTGCTCAAGGCCTTGGAAGGAAGGTGCCCAGGGGTTGGTAGCTACTATTTATTCAGGATGTGCTGTCAGGATTCATGCTAAAGGCTTTATATGAAATATCTCATTTAAATCTCACAGGAACCCCTAAAGAGGGCATTGCTCCATTTTATGATGAAGGCTAGAAGCTCAGAGAAAGGAAGTTCTGATCATATTCCTTTGTTGTGACTCTTGAGGTTTCTTGTAGGAATGCCTTGATAGAATCTTCACAGTCATGATGAATTCTACACAGATATCAGCTGACTGCCTTTCTTCTTTTCAAGTTTTCTACTACATGGAGCACCCAGCTACATACATTAACTGTGCTGTAAAAGCAATGCCCAGGGAACCATGTGTTGATTCACAGTGGCAGAATTCTCCACCCCTTGACCTGATTGGTCCACCCTTGGGGCCTGGTTGGTCCTTCTTCATGTAAATGAGGACTCCAAATCCTCACAGTTTGATTGGCCCACTTTCCTTCTAGAAACTATCATGGGGGAAGTCCAGAGGTTTGGAAGTAGAGAGATAAACTCACTGGCTGTCCTTGAGGGAAGCACTGTTTTTTCTCTTGGATTCAGTTGATCCAACTGTAAATTAGGGGGGAGATATGTCATTTGATCTGAGGCTTTATGGTGCTTTGAATAAGAACACACAGTGGCTCTAGTCAATCCTACCCACTCCATTCTAGGTGTATTTCTTTTTGCAAGTTACTTCACCTCATTCTAACTCAGTTATTCCAGCTACAATATGGGAATACTATGACCTAATTTGTGGCAGAAGTTTTGTAGTCAGTGGCCTAATGCACGTGAAATGATTAGCATGATGCCTGGTGAAGTACTAATTAACTTTTACTGGTGTTCTCTTGACAAAAGTACTTGTGACTGATATGTTAGTTTATAAAAACTGCCCCAGATATCATGTAAGAGTGGATTCTGAACCCTGAGCCATGAGTCTAGTCTCGAATTGGGGAAGGGCATTCTTGGAGAAGGGCTCTGCAACTACACATGATGTGAGCAAGAGAACGAGTTATGTTGTGAAGTAAAATAATCCCCTACAGTTGGAACACCAGGCATTGAGTTTGAAGTGGGGTGGGGGCTGAGCAAGAAAAAAGACTGGGAAAACAGGCAGGGGAGAATCATGGGGAACTCTAGATGGCAGGTTATAGAAGTGAGGCTGCATCTTGAAAGTGGTGGGGACCAAAGGAGTGTTGAGTTCAGGTTTGCATTACAAAGTGTAGAGGTACATGCATCCACAGAGCATATGCTCAGCTAATGAGCTGGTTTTCTTTAGAATGTGTGTTGATTTGGGAATGAGTAGGGAGGCTGGGCTTGAATGAGTGGCGAGGTGTCTTGGAAGCTCTCCCAAAACCACTCTTGGTACCATCACTGGCGGGATTTAAAGGGAAGAGAGAAACTCAATCCTGGAAGACCTGATTAAAGGCTTCTTGGTCAGCAGTTGGGAGATGCTGTGCACTGGACTCGGGTAGTGACCTGGGGCATGTGGAAGGACAGGTCTCAGCACACTTTGAGGTTGGAAAGTCAACCTTTCTCTAGCCTTACCTCCATCCTTTAGTTTAGAAACCTGACTGCAGAGACATTTGTCCACAGCAGGGCCACTCTGTGGACCCAAGGCCCAGCACAACATGTAGGATGATGAGCTCAGCTCCACGGCCCTGGGGGACCACCACCAGCAGGAGAACAGGCATGCCAGGTGGGAGTTTTTCTAAGGTTCGCCCACCTCCACCCCTTAATTTTGGGAATGCATGGAGAACCACTGTGGTTTGGATGTGTGACTAGTAGCTCAGCAGCCAAATGAAGTCAGGCTGTCTGTCTGTTCTAAATTTAATTCCTTAACCACGTTTGGGCAAAGTACCTTGTCTGAGGCTGTTTTCTACCCAAAATATATAATGTCAAGGCGTGCCAGGGAGGGATACGGGTGATGACAGCCAAGGGCCTAGCTGAAGAAAATACAAGCAGCCCCTACAGCCAATCTGATTAGCATATAAACTATGAAGGCAACCCTCTGCCCTGAAACCTCACTTGGTATACAATGACCGACTACAGGCAAGCTGCGTTCTTAAACAGAATTTAGCAAAATGACCATTTCAGTGTCTCTGTGCATAAGTGTGATTTAGTACTCCTTTCCTTAACCCCTTTTAGGGGCATACAATTTGGAAACTATTAATAATTGCTATTTTAAGTATTCTTCATGTACAAGGCACTGGGCTAAACATTCCCTCTGTGTTATCTCATTTAATCCTCACTGCAGCCCTATGAAATAAGTTCTATTATTAGTGTCCTTCTAAATACTGGGAAAAATTAATTTTTTGAGTGACTAACTCACCCAGTACCTCACAGCTGGCCAGTAAAAGAGTCTAGAATTGAATCCAGTATTATCTCAAATGAATAGTACAACATAGATCCCTGAGTATAAGGGAAGAAACTTCACTGACCACTTGAACCAGCCTGTTACTCCCATGGAGGTCCTAAATCATTCAAGAAGTAAGCAGGCCCCCATCCAGTGCTTTGGTTGGTTGTTGTGTTGTTGCATACCCCAAAAAGGTTGTGAGGTCAATTCCTGATAAGGGCACATACCTAGGTTGTGGGTTTGATTCCCAGTAGGGGTAAGTATGGGAAGGCAACCAACTAATGTTTCTCTCTTACATTGATGTGTCTTTTTTTCTCTCCCTTCCTTTATCTCTAAAATCAATAAACATAATTTTGGGTGAGGATTGAAAAAAAGAAGAAGATGTAAGCAAAAGAGCAAGTACTAGAACCAGGATGCCTACCTCTAAAAAAAGAAAAGATTCATAATAAACAGCCAATTTGCTGTCAGGTATCTGTATCTTAAACATTTTTGATATTTTGAAATATGTTCAACTTATGGAAAAGTTGCAAAAATAGGACACAGAATTTCCATATATTTTTACCCAACCTCCTCCAATTTCAGTATCTCATATAATTGCTGTGCAATGATGAGAATGAGAAAATTAACTCTGGTGTTACACCATCAACTAAACAAAAGGCCTTACTGAAATTTTACCAAGTTTTCCACTTATCTTTTTCTGTTCCGGAATCCTATCAGAATCCCACATTGTATTTAGTTATTTCTTCTTAGCTTCCTATGTCTATAATAGTTCTTTAGTCTTTGTCCTTCAGGACATGGACACCTTTGAGGAAAATCGGTCAATCATTTTGTAGATGGCTCCTCAGTCTTATGTTTCCACATTTCTGGACTGAGGCTGTACACTTGGGGCAAGAATATCACAGAAGGGATGTCATTCCTTCTTAGGGCATCACATCACTGGGTTTATGATATCTACACGTCTTACTATTAGTCATGTTACTCTTCATCACTTGGAGAATGTAGTCTCTGCTGGATTGCTCCATTAATATAGTTGCTATACCTTTACCCCTGTAGTAGCAAATGTCTTGGGGGCGTTACTTTGAGACTATTTCTCTCTTCAAAGAATCACTCACTGATTTTTGTATCCATAAGTAAAAGTTGTATACAACAAATTGGCTCACTATTGTTTCAACTGTCCTTTGTATTTAATGTATTAACATGAATGCTATTATAAGAAAGGAATGTTTATCCACTCCCATCTGTCTACTTAATAAAATATTTTTATATCCTCATGAACTCATATATATTCATAGTATTCGATGGATTATAATCTAGAACTATCACTTCCTATTTCATTATTCAACTTGTTCAGCTTTGGCCACTAGGAGCTCCTACTGGTGAGCTGCCGCCAGACATCTTGCATCACAGTGCTCTCAACTTTCTTATTATTAATTGAAACACATGCCTAAAATAGAAATAGAAGCAATTTCTTTGGTTCCTCTCCTTCTTTTATTTCCTATACCCTCTTCCAACTTCGCCCCCCATTCCAAAGTCTATTGGTTTCAGCTCCAAAACGTCTCTGAAATCTCTCATGGTCTGTTCTCAGCTTGGGATGCATCACTTATCATTTAAACCACTCTGACATTTTGGTTTTGCTCTTTTCAGTCCCTTCTGCCCCCAATCAACCCTTTTTCCGCAGTGCAGGTTAAACAATGTTTTGAAAATATGAAGATCAGACTGCCCTGGAAAGCACACAAACATGTTCCTGCTTGCTCTCAAAGAAAGAAGCGATGTTTTGGCCACAGGCAACTTCTTCAATCTCATCTTCAGCTCTGGCCTCCTGAGTTCCTCACGGTTCCCACAATATACCATATCACATCATCTTTTCTTAAAATATGTTTTCTTTGATTTTAGAGAGAGGAAATGAGAAGTGGGTGGGGGGGAGAGCGAGAGCGAGGGCAAGGGCGAGGGCGAGAGCGAGAGCGAGAGAGCGAGAGCGAGAGAGAGAGAGAGCGAGAGAGAGAGAAACATTGATTGGTTGCTTCCTGTATACAACCTGTCCCTGGATCAAACCCATAACCTGGGTATGTGCCCTGATAGGGAATCGAACCAGTAACCTTTCAGTGCACAGGAAGTGACACTCAACCAACTGAGCCACACTCACCAAGGCTCATTTCATCTTTTTGTGTTTTTGCACATACTGTTGATTTGGTCTAGAATGCCCTCAACCTTAAAGAGTAAATAATAATGGAGGTTCCTTATTAAATTAGTATATTGCATTCTGTGCTTTTAAAAATATATTTTTTTCTTTCATTTCAGACAAGAAGGGAGAGGGAGAGACAGAAATATTGATGTGAGAGAATTATTGATCAGCTACCTAATGCATGTCACCTGCTGGGGATTGAGTCTGCAACCCGGGCATGTGCCCTTGATTGGAATCAAACTCGAGACCCTTCCAGTCCATAGGTCAACACTATATCCACTGAGCCAAACAGGCTAAGGCTAGTCTGTGCTTTATTAATCTTGCATATATGGCAATACTCCACCTCAGAGCTGGTTGCTATCTATGGAATCAATGAAGGAGTTCCTCGCTTGACAGATATCCATTTATTCAATGGATTCTCAATTATTTTCACAACTTCTGAACATATAATTTACATTTTCTGGAGGAGAGAATAGGAGATTTTGTAGGAAATCCTTAAATGTTCTATTTGAGTTGTAATCTTGAGTAGAGCAAACAGAACTGAACTGTGATGAAAGTTAAATCCATCTTTTGTTCATTGATTCCCTCTCTTTCTGTGGACTAACACCATTACCACTCTCATTATCACCTCATCATCACCACCACTGTCTTGCTACCACTTACTAACACCAAAAGCTCAATACTACCATAATCATCATCACCAATAAAATGTGCACTAACATGACTACCACCAACACCATCAACCCAACAATAACACTAAATAATTATCATCTCGCCACTACCACACACTCATAAACCACCAAGAACTAGCTTTTATTGAGTGCCAGCAAGTGTACATCCCACATAAAGCAATTCATCTCTCATTCTTTACTGTATATATCTAGAGATGAAGAAATTTAAAAATATGTTCAAAGTTACTCAATTGGTAAATGCTGAGAAAGATAGAAACATTGAATATAAGTACTGAGTGAATTTAGATGTCTGCTAATTCACTTTAATATTATACAAGGAAAGGAAAACTGAAGACAAGAGAGGTAGGGATTGGCCCAAATCTTGCTGATTCTTAAACCAGGACTATGGTCACTGTGCTACACAGACCCCCATTCCCGCTGTACTCTGATATTACCTTCATATTTTTCTCAGTGTACAATTTTTTGACATGTCATACATACAATGCAATATAGCAAAACAAAGTGTGCACAGAAGTCCAGAAAAAAAAGACTTAAAACATCTTAAGAATTATTTTCCTTCTTCTCTAAACCCCCAAATTAACTTGACAATAAACATTTTATTTTTATTCACCTGAATTTGTCCCATTAACTTGATGAATTTAATGTGCTGTCTCAAATGAACAGGAGGCATCACGTAATTTCCCAGACCATAGCCCAACAGCCAGAAAAGAATAATTCTGAATCCATGACTAGGAAGTAAAGTCTTCCAATGTGATTTATACAGATGGAGAGGCAATGAAGTAGAGAAATGAGAAACAGCAATGCCAGAGGGCAGAGGTGGGTTTGGAGAGTTCTCCTTAATCTCAGTGGTGGGAAGAGGTCTGGGCTTGAGTGACATGGATTAGTTGCATATTTGAGGGATGAAATGGTTTGTTGCTTCTGAATGGTTTGCTTCCTCAGGCGGGCCACAGCCAGGTCTGTGAAAGAAGGGAATAAAGCTGCTACAAACTGAAAGGAGTTGGTAACTGGGGCTTCTGGGAACTGGACAGGGAGCGTGAGTTGGCCACAGAGCCTCTGGCTAGGTTATTGAGACATTCTACTGGGCAAGTTATGAAATTTTGACAATATCCCACCCCTCTTCCTTTGTTAATTCTGGGCCCCCTCTGCACTCAGCCTTTCCAATGTGCCCATTCCACTGCACAATGGAGTCCCAATTGAGGTTAAGATCAAGATTTACCTGCGCACTCCAGATTTACTGTGGACATCTGCTCTACCTTGTAGTGATCTCTCACTTCTATATTCTATTTGAATATTAATGGTGGAGGACATAGTAGAAAAAGCACCAAACTTCACAGAAGGCAAGGACTTGGGGGGAACACACGTGGGATAAAGAAAACATGAGTCTACATACAAGGCATATTGATTTTGAATCTCATTAAATCTTAAAGTTATTAATAGCTGGATATAATGGGTTTACTGCATTCTGGCCCATGTTTTTAATCCAACATCAACTTTTTAAAAATATATATTTTATTGATATTTTACAGAGAGGAAGGGAGAGGGATAGAGAGCTAGAAACATTGATCAGCTGCCTCCTGCACACCTCCTATTGGGGATGTGCCTATAACCAAGGTACACGTCCTTGACCAGAATCGAACCTGGGACCCTTCAGTCCACAGGCCAATGCTCTATCCACTGACCCAAACCGGTTAGGGCCAAGTTTGTTTGTTTTTTCCCCCCAGGAAAATGTACTGGCTTCTCAACTTGCCACTACCTAATTCTGCCTTATTTTGTTTGATTGTTTGTTTTTTAAGTTAGTCAATTTTTGTATTGCACATTAAGTATATCATTCAGATAGCCAACACATATTTTTTTACTGTACTATGCCAAGAAAGAAAGAAGGAAAGAAAGAAGGAAGGAAAGAAGGAAGGAAGGAAGGAAGGAAGGAAGGAAGGAAGGAAGGAAGGAAGGAAGGAAGGAAGGAGGGAGGGAGGGAGGGAGGGAGGGAGGGAGGGAGGGAGGGAGGGAAGGAAAGGAAGGAAGGATGGATTCAAAAAGGGAAGGGGAAGAAAGAGACAGGGAGACACAAAGAGAGAGAAAGCAAGGAAGGAACAAAAAAGGAAAGGGAAATTGGAGGGATGAAGGGAGGGATGAGGGAAGAAAGGGAGTGAGTCATAGTTTACTTCCTCTAATGATTAGATCATCATCAAAAGAGGAAGTCAAATATTAATGAACAATTAGAAAAATTCTAAGTGTCCCAAGCACTGTGAAAGAACAGCACAGAGAAATTTTTATTTGGCTATTTAGCTACCTAACCTGGTTAGGAGAGTTAGGGTAGTTTTTTCTATGTAGTCACATTTTGGCTGAGAGATGAAGGATGAGTAGATTTCAGCCAGATGAAAAGAGAAAATTTGTTCTAGCAAAAGCAGAAAAGCAATGAGTAAGCCCAACAGATGGAATATTATGTAGGAAATATCAGCGCAGGGGTGGGAAAGTGGTGAGAGTGGAGGCAAAACAACTAGGCAAAGTCCAGATCATGCAGATAGGTAAGTTAGGTAAAGGATGTGAGACTCGAATCTAGTGGCGTAGTTGTGTCTATGGGTCTAGTCCTTAGTAGAGTCTTGCACATAGTAGTTTCTTAATAAACACAAAGTTAAATGTGCTGTGTGATACAGCAGTATACTTGAATGCATCCCCTAAAGTGTTGCTCTTTGTTCACTCCTCACACAGACGACTCTACTGTAATAGAGGTGCTATAGGGAGTAGAAATGTCATATACCTGAACCTCAGTTTACTCATCTGATAAGGGGGGGAATTTTGATAATCACATTATTCAGTACATAAAAAGCACTGTGTTTTTAGTAGATGTTGAGTAAAACTTCCTAACCTTTGCCTCTCTCCTGTGCTTTCAAATTTAGGTAATCACTGATCTTGCCATATAAAGTAAAATTTGTCCTAATTTTTAGGTTAAGGTATATACACCAGAATATCCCCAGGCAGATTGTCAACATTAAATACATTATTACTAATAATTATGTATATTCTATCATTTATAAAGCACTTTGATGCTAGAAAGCTGAGGCCCACTTGAAGTGATTCACTTCAATTACTGTTTAGCAATAATACTGGACAAGACCCCAAATTTCCTTACTGGTCTAGGCCTCTTCCCCTTTCATCCCTCTCATCTCCAAATCCTCATCTCCAATCTCCTTTCATTCCTACCACTCACACCAATGTTCAATTACCATTCGGCTTCTAAAGCTGTGACTCATCACTAGACATTTGGGTGTCTTGTGCACCTCTGTTGTGTCTTCTATAAAGTGAAGACAGGAAAACCTTATCCATGAATTCTTCTCTGATTGGCTAAGGTGGTCACAGGGAACAAAGCAAGAGAGAGATTAGACAGTCACTCCACTGTGAGTTTTTAGGGAACTGTGGTTATAGCTGTACTCTCCCCATGGTCATACAGGAGATAGGGGAGAGTGGAAGGAAGAGAAGTCAGGTCTTGTCACTTATATGTAGAAAAAGAATTACTTAGAATGCCAATAATGCTTCAAACTGAATCCAAATACTAAATATTTTAATCCTAACGGCCTCCTCCAATTGAAATATTTTATCTCTATTTAGTTATAAAATATGGTTTTCCCCATATTTAAATGCTCAACAAATTATCCTGATTTTATTCTTCAAATATCTCTTAGAACAATTTTTCTCCTCTCTATCAATTTGGTATGGTCATGACCCGAGGCCTTATGACTTTTCCCTAGGTCATTCCACCTCCTGTGTTTGTTTGTTTTTTTCTATCTCAATCCGTTTCTATACTTTGCCAGATAAAGCTTTCATACCTAACTCTGCTCAAGTCTTTACCAAAATTGGGCTATGCTTTCCAATCATCAAGACATTAAAAACCACCAGGCCTAAAATCCTAGGCCCTTCGCAACTGTTCATGCTTTGCCCTGCCAACCTTAGCAGGGACTGATCTCTTTTACTTTTCCTAAGCCTGAGTCAAACTATTACTCAGTTTCCTGCTAGTCTTCTTGGGATGAAACAGCTCCCTCTGCCTAGAATCCTCTCTGTCCCCACCCCAATCTCTAATTGTTTATATCCTTGGGTCAATGTCTTCTTTTCCATGAAGATCCCAGTGATTATCCAACCTCACGCCCAAGACATCATCTTCAACTTTCGAGCTGGAAATGCCTCCCCAAGTTTTAGGATTCCATTCTTTCTTTCTCATGCAAACCATTTAGTTTTAAAAAAAATCACTTGTGGGCAAATTCCTCATCTCTGATTTTATACTGAGATCCCCTTCAGGGCAGGGCTTGCTGACGTTTTGCATTTTCTCTCGTGTCTCGTGTCTCGCATGGTGTTTGACACACAAGAAAGAGCCCCATGTTCGTCACAGGAATGAATTGGTTATTCTGAACCTTTCTGTAAACTGCAGCACAGAGAAAGCCCATCGTCAAGAGGGCTAAAGGTAGCTCTGATAGAAACAAGAACAATCCCTGAATCACGGTGATTCATAATGTAATTTAGACGGGAAATGGCAGACCCAGGGAGGGCTTTCTCCCTGTTTGTCTTTGGAGGACTCGTGTGCATTAAGGCCTGAGTGTCTTGGTCTTGCTCAATTTGTTGTTTTTCTTCTCTTTTCCCCGCCCTCCCCCTCCTCAGTTTCTCTTTACAATGTTCTTAAAAAGTTGAGAATGGTTTATCTTAGCATTTGTAAGTTTATTTGTGGATGCAATTGTGAGGCTCATTATGCCAGTTTTATGAGAAGTCTGGATCCATTGTCCTTAGAAAACGAAAATGATTAACATTGATTTGTTTTGTTATCCAATTGTTTAAATTATAATAACTCCCCATCAGGGTTTTTTAAGTACAGCTGTGTTTATGGATTAAGATCTACTGACTCAAATATTTACAGAGCTCCAAAAATCATGAGAACATACGGTGTCAGGAATTTTCCATAGGCCGATCCGACTGGGAGCTGGACACAGTTTCTGTTGAACTTGAAGGAAAGGCTTTAGCCAGTTTCAGAGGACATCCACAGGTCCATGTAATTGCATCCCGTGACAGGCACCAAATGGAATAGTTCAGGGAAACGCTGACTGAAATGCCCCTATTAACAGTAATCCATGGCTGTGTAAAGGAGCAGACATGGGGCTTTTGAGGTCCTCCATGAAGGCCCTCTGTGACTATGAAGGACAGACCTCATAGCTTATAAAATCTAGCCTGTGGCTTTCACTTCACTCTCTCTAGGGCTTAAAGAAGTCCAACTGGCCTGGAGTGAAAACAGAGCACTACCATTTTCTAGTTCTGTAACTGTACAAAATGCTTCATGTTCCTGGACCCTCTGTCCTTATCTGTGGGGTAAGGGTACTTGGGGGAACAGGAAAAGAAGACAGCATGAAAATAAACACTCACTGGCCTCCTTCTCCTTTAAGCCAGATTCTGCCCTTAGGAGCCTTGGCCTTTACGTGGTATTTTTCCCAGAGGAAACTTGTAAAAGGGTAGAAAGAATGCTGTCTTAGAAAAGAAAAGTGAGGGTCCCATTTTTTCTCTGCAGTCATCTTGCACCGGTTTTAGCTACCCCACTGCTCTTTTGATCCCATCATGGATCTGTCTACTTCTTGTGCTCAGATGCAGGCTTCCTCAGGGCTGGAGTATGATTTATTTGGCCTTGCGTGCTTGGTCACCATGCCAAGCCCATGGTAAAGTCTAAACAGGGTTTTTTTTTGTTTTGTTTTTTTACGAAATGGAGAGAAGGAAGAAAGGAGGTAGAGAGATTAAAAACTGCAAAGAAAGAAGGGGGAAGTCTGGGATAAGCAAACTTGCTCTACTAAATTTATGTACTAGATTGGAGATGGAGAGAGAGAAAAAAACACCCACAATATGCTGAATGATAACATCACAAAAATAACTACAGGCCTATTACATCTTCATTCTACTTTGAAAGAAAATACAAATTTTAACTAAAATAATGAGAAAGGAGACAGTGAGAATTTACAATATTTTAGGAGAACCAGTCGTGAAAGTGTTAATTACCCAGGAAAGAAATTACGATCACATAAAAATTGTAACAGTAATTGGCCAAACATGTTTATCTTACACACTAGATGAATGTAAATTACTAGTGGTGTCTGTGGGACTCAGATGGTGAAGATGCCTATACCTCAGGACCCTTCAGCTTCTTGTCCCTTCTGTGACCCTGAATCATATCGATTTTGAGCCTCCATTTTTCAATCCCTAAGTGAGGTTACTAATACCTGCCTCGTATAACAGATATGAAGCTTAATTATAATAGTCTATGAAAACATAATACATTCAAATGATATGGCCACTACGAAGGCAGGGAGAAGTATTCTTTTTGGGAAGCACCTTGAGTCACTGGGTAAAGGCAGATTTTGTTCTGCCATGCTATCAGTCTAGGTGAGAAGTGTACCTTGCTCTGGAGTTCTCTTCATAGCCATATAACAACATGCATAATCCCTGCCAATCCACTTGACAACAGATGTAATGCTGAAGAATGCTGCAACATGGTAATCTGCCTGCACGGGAACATTCCGTGCCGGGCAAGAGGAGAGGGCTTAGAGGGTGGCAGTAGAGGCTTGTCAAACCCTACTTGCCCCAAGTACCTCTTCTTCCTGGAAACACTCCCGCCCAGGAATTCTAGCCAACAGTCTAGCCCCTAGCTCTGGCCACTTTTGTATCTACCTGTGCCTGCCTCTGGCTGTTTATGAAAGTGAAATTCACCTGCAAAAAAATGTGTTTTCTCATTCATGCACTGCTTCAATCCATCATTCATTTATCCAAACTATCTTGACTGCTTCCATGTGCCTGGCTCTATGGGCGAGGGTACAATTATCTTTGAATGAATAATGAAAGAATGAGAGTCCCAAAGGTTCGTAGAGTATCTTTATTTCTTTGTGTTCCTCAGTGCTTCCACAAAATAAACAAAATTAAACTGTTCAATTAATTTTTGAATAGTGGAAAGGTGATAGATTTTGAGAGCCACAGAAGTACAACATTTTAGATAGGTGGGGATCCTCAGAAATGGTCCTGCACATCCCATATTTTTCAAGCAAGATAAGCATGGCACACTAACTAAAAGCGCTAATTCAGGAGAGACTAATGAAGAGATGACTGATGAAGGCACGGTCAGGGTCAAAGGATACATCAAGAGATGGTATAGCATCACAAGGCTAGCAACAGTAGAGAGCTGTTAGCATCCTCAGGTCGAGCACTGTTACCAGAGCCTAGAGAGAGCAAGGAGGTGACGACTGAAGGAGGTGACCTTTGACAAGGGCTGTCGCCATGTGGCGTGATGGGGAGAGGAGTAAAAATCCCAATCTCAGTATTCTCCCTCCCTTCGACCTCTTGCCTCCTATTGGTCAAACCCAACTGAACATCAGTACACAAGGGGCCTCCCTGAGACAGCTCATAGAGGTCAGCCTATTAGGTCAGAGGGCAGAGGGGAAAAGGGAAAAAGACAGTGGCACAAAGGAAGAGTAGTCCACATAGGCATCTTCACAGAGCAAACTGGGGCTGGGGGAAGAAGGGTGACTTGCCCACATGAAGGCTCATTAGCAGGGTTGAGTGACAACTGTACTGCTTTCACAGAGCCGTTACTTTGTGGCGAGCACAATCCTGCATGCTTGTTCTTATATTAACTAACTTATTAAATTCTAACAGTGCTGTGAAGTAGTACTCTTTTAACTCCCAAGTGAAACGGAAATATTTCACATTAAGTTATACTTGATTCAGTTACCTAAAATGCCAGGGATATATCATCACAGTTGACAAAATGTTGACAGAGAGGAAACGCTACAGCGAAGTGTGGAGGGTGAAACCTGAAAATTGCAAACTCTTCCTCCCTGAGGAGTTGGCATTAATCACCCACAGAGCTGTGGCAGGCAGAGGGATGGCTCCCCGAAGATGTCTATGCCCTGGGCCCTGGCTCATGTGAGTATGTTGTACTACGTGCCACAGAGACTCTGCAGATGTGATTAAGGTTAAAGAGTTGAAGATAGGAAAATTATCCTAGCAGGCTGTAATGGCATGAGCCCTTAAAACAGACCACTTTCTCCAGCTAAAAGCAGAAGAGCTGCAGCAGAAGGGTAAGCTAGAGATAATCCAAAAACAACCACAGGGTCTATGATGGAGGGGCCAAGTGCAAGAGCTAGAGAGAGGCCCTTAGAAACCAAGGGGTCCTTCAGCTGATAGCCAGGGAAAAAAAACAGGTGTTTTAGTTTTATAACGTTAAGGAACTTGGATCTGCCAACAATCTGAATTAGTCTGAAATGTGTGTGTGTGTGTGTGTGTGTGTGTGTGTTCTTTTACTGAGATACTAGAGGTCTGGTGCACAGATTCATGCACATTGAAAGTAAATTAATTAAAAGGTGGTCAGCAGGGCAGGACTGGGCAAGACAGGGCAGACAGGCCCTAGAGCCAACCTCCTGCTGTTCCTCCATGGCCGGCTACACCTGGGGCAGCACCAGGGCTCGAGAACTGTCTGCTGAGTGAGCAGGGTTCCTCTGGTAGGTGGGGTCCCTTGGCTTGGCCTGTGGGGATCAGGCTGAAACTGGTGGTCTGACATCCTCCAGGGGTCCTGGAGTGCGAGAGGGCACTCTGCAAAGTTGCTGTCACTGGGAAGGTTCTGCATTGAGCATCTGCCCCCTGGTGGTCAGTGCACATCATAGCTACCAGCCAGTTGCTTAGGCTTTTATATATATAAGCAATCAACAAATAACTTATTTGCATATGTTGTAAAATGATCACTACAATAAGTTTAATTTAACATCCTTCATTATACATAACTACAATTTTTTATTGTGATGGTGACTTTCAAATATGCAACAGAGTAAAATTGATGTAGTTAAGTGAAGGTCAAATAAGTACAAACTTAGAGTTATAAAATAAATAAGTCATCGGGATGAAATGTATAGCATGATGATGTTAGTTAATAACACCCTATTACATCAATGTACACTGTTTCAATGCACTGTGCTGGCAGCAGTTTGTTATGGCAGCAACATAAAACTAACATGGGGGCAGGTGTAACTTGAATTGAAACCCCAGGAGCTTGGAGCTCCGAGGAGACATTCTTGTCTAAGCTCTTCATTCCACAGGAACACTTGCTACCATATTCCTGCACAATGTTGATGGACTCACCAGAATAGCGCCCTCCTCCCTATCCCCAAATTAACAGCACCGCATGTTTGGTGAGCATGCAGAGAGAGCAACCAGAACTCTCATGCACTGTTCTTGGGAATATAAAATGGTATGACAGCTTTGAAAATATTTGTGGCATTTCCTATATAAATAAACATACACCTGTACTGTGAACTAGTAATCATACTTTTAGGCTTTGACCCAATAAAAATGAAAACATTATGTCCACAAAACACTTTCTGCATGAATGTTCATAAAATATTTATGCAAAATAGCTCACAACTAAAAATATCCCTGGTTGCCATCATTAAGAGAATGAAAAAATAAACTTTGATAAGCACATCCTATAGAATAGTTTGTAAAATGTCCAAAATGATAAAGTGCATAGAGACATAAAACAGTAGTTTCCAGAGGCTGGGAGATGGGACCGGGGCAGGAAATAGAAGTGGACTGTTAATATGTAGAGAGTTTCATTTGGTGGTGATGAAGATATTCTGAATTTAGATAGAAGTAATGATTGCACAACCTTGTGAATGTACTAAAAACCAGTAATTTGTAACTTTAAAAAGGGTGTATTTATGGTATATAATTATATAAATTATATCTCAATTTTTAAAAAGCAGCAAAAAAGATAAAGAAGCAAATTATGGATACATGAAACAACATAGGTGAATCTCACAAATATATGCAGCATGACATAAGCCTTACACCAAAGAGTAGGTTCTTTATAATTGTACTGAAAGGAAAGTCTAGAAGAGGCCAAATTAAATTATGGTGGAAACAGTTCAGAAGAGTGGTTGCTTTTATAGTAGGGGTAGAGATTGTGGAGTGGTAAGAGAAAACTTTCTGGTATATTGGTAAAGTTGTATATCTTGATAGGGATTTGGGGCCATGCATTTGTTAAATTCAGCCACAGTACACTACACTCAGAATTTGTGTATGCATGATATATATATCTGAACTTCACCCCACAAAAAAGAAACCAATACCTAACTCTAGTTCATTATAAACAGCCTACAGTACAATATTTAGAGTACAACATTAACAATGTCTGCACCTCACTTTGAAATGCATAAAAAACTGTATTGTCACATAAAGAGAAGGAAGAATAGATGGATATGGGATAAAGCAAGTATACTAATATGCTACTTGTAGAATCTAGAACTTAAGAGGCATGCATGTTACGTGTACAGATTTTACAATGCTCCTTTATATTTGAAATGTTTATAGTATTGTTCGAAAAATACTGCTTGGTCTCGGCTTGAATATGTATAATAATGGGGTATTCTTCTCATAAGGCAGTGATTGTTATTCATCAGCTCTTGATGTCAGAATCATGTTCCAGATTTTGAGATTTTGCTCTACTTTCACCTAGAGGTCCTTGTTTCATCTTCTGGGGCCCCACAGAGAAAATCTACTCTGCAGACCCTTCAGAAGGCTGCCTAGAGAAGCGTAGGGACATGGGCTTGGAGGGTTCAAGACCTGGCTTTGCCTCTGGAACCACACTACTCTAAGCATGGTTCTTCAACCAGCAGTGTACACATCACTGGGGAGTCTTTAGAAATGCAGAATCCGGGGCCTCATCCCAGACCTACTGAATCAGAATCTGAAATTTAACATGATCCTCTGGGATATGCATGCAAGACAGAGTTTAAGGAATGAGCCAGGATAATAACGCAAAAATATAAATAGGGCTTATGCAAAAATATAAATGGGGAGAGAGTGAATTCAAAAGAATAGAGACGTATTTGGGAGAGGTAACTTACAGAACTAAGAGATTAATTGAATGAGAATGAAGAGAGATAAAGGGAGTTACAGATGATCCATCGGTTATAATGTGGATGACTGGATGGTTAAGGGGGAATATGGACCTGAGATAGCCACAAAGTCAATTTTTTAGATGACATGGATATAATATCAGACTTAAAGGAATGTGTCAATCCTCAGCAGCTATCTTTCTTCACCTTTACCTTTATGTTATTGTTAATCCTCACCTGAAGGTATTTTTTTAAATATATTTTTCTTGATTTCAAAGAGGAAGGGAGAAGGAGAGTGAAAGTGAGATAGGAATATCAATGAGGAGAGAAAATCATTGATTGGTTGCTTCCTTCACACCCCACACTGCCCATAACCCAGGCATGTGCCTGTGACTGGGAATCGAATCCGAGACACTCTGGTGTACAGGCTGACACTCGATAACCACTGAGCTCATTGGCCAGGGCTTGAGCTTTACCCCCAAATATAAAACCTGCTCTCCCTCCTCGCCCAGTCTGGTGCTTCTAGGAGCAAAACTCGTGTGACCCTCTCTGCCATGGGTTTGCCATTGTTTAACTTGTCCAGAAGCACTTTTCTGAATGAATAATAGAGTTTCTCCTCCATTTTCTGCTTCCTCTTTCCAATTACGTAAGCACAACCACCAGTGTTTTAAGCATTTTTTTTTAAAAAGGTATATATCAATTCATCAATCTTTGTAAATGAGGCTTTTGCAGGATAGAATGTCTGCCCAGGGACTAGGGCTCTGCTTTCTTAATACTGATGACCTTCGTACTAGGACTTCCTGGAGGCTTTATGGTTTTGATGTTGTTCTAATGAGCACACAATACTGTTTTCCAACCCAGAGTGAATGTTCAGGAACAGGTCCCATCCTCACCCTTTGTGAATCTTTCACCGAGTTTGCAACTTCTATTAACTCTAATGGCCCTTGCTGGTGGTGAATGTTCCTTCTGAGCATACTGGGAGCTCACCTAATTGGGTCTACCTCATTGTGGCCTGAAATAGTCCTAGGGAGAGTGGTAACCTGGGCCTAACTATCTGGCCATCTCATCCTTCAAGGTTAAGCTCAAATAGCTCAAATAATACATGCTTAGTGAAACCCTCTATAACTTCCGTACTTGCCTCTAACTGTGGCTCAGGCAAGTAGCCACCTCCTGTGTTATGTACACATCTCTGTTCTAATGGTAGAGGGGGGAAATTATATGTGAGAACCTAACAGCTGGCACAAACATTCCTCTCGGTGTGGGAAATATTTTGTTGCCTTTAGTAACTCCTTGGGATAGAAGGTGAGACCCAGTGGGAATGGTTAGAAAGAATCAAGAAATAAAAGAGATGCATAAATTGCTCGGTACTAGAAAATCAGTGAAGATGAGGGATAGAAGTGAGCACAGAAATGAAGGAAAACGGGCAACAGGGCAAGGGGCTGGAGAATGAATCTCAGGCACATTTGAAGCTTGAAACTTGGATGCAGGTCATCTAAATACGAGCAATTTATGGCACCACTGTAGTCCTCTACCTCTTCCTGGACAAGAAAGGGCATGAGAGGTTTTTATAGAAAAGCTCTGTGAACTGCAGACCTATTTATAAGCACAATATCTCACTTATCCAAAAATAACTATGTCTAACACAGCCTGTGACCTAAGGATAGACAATGTAAGGCTTCCTAAACTAGCTGACATAAAAATATAAGTAGCAGCCCCCAGTAATAATGCACAGGTTTCACTGACAGCTTACACAAGGCACCAGTCACTTTGCTAAGAGTTTTTCCTCAAATATTATGTCCTGTGATATTTGCAAACCTCATGTGCATATTTCCCACGTTTCTGATAAGCAAACTGAACCTTGGAAGGCTGACTGATGCCAAAGGTCTCTGAGTGAGAATATTGTGAAGCCTGTACTAGAACTCTGATTCCAAAAGGTATATTCTGCACTAAATATCCTTAACTAAAAAGCCTGTTCTTATGGGTAATCAGAAGTGCCTAATAAAACAAGTCTCGGAGAGAAACAAGATGGCGGCATAGGGTAGACACCGCATATGCAGCTGTGAACAACTATTTCAGAAAAACCACGAAAAGAACACACGGACACCCCTCGCACCCACAGGACGGCTGGCTGAGTGAAAATCCTACAACCAGAGAAGAGTCTGAGACTCAGAGCAGCAGCGGAAGCAAAGTACAGAGGTACGGAGGCGCGCG